>JAHPZR010021445.1:0-10000 GCA_019787425.1 Platygyra sinensis | reverse complement strand
GAGGAGCCCAAACAATCCCATCTAGTCAAAGAAACTGAGCTGCTCAAAGTAACAATCATCGTAGAGGCAGCTGAGCGAATGGATCAAGCACATCTTTTTGAAGTTGTCAAAGACATCTTAAATCATCTATGATTTGTAAACACAACCCACTAAAAGACCGTCCGAGTATGAGTCTTTTTTGTAAAACCTCTTCCAAAGTGTCATTCGTTGGGTTTTTTCAATACCCGTGCTTCAGATCTGTGATCAAATAAAAAAAAAATGGTCAAGTGACGTGGATTGAGATGGTGTGTTTTTTGATTAAGAAAAATATTTTTCTAGCAAGCGCTGATGATTTTGTTAAAACTCAAGTGATGGCGTGTTTTTTTTTTTGCAAAAAACCCAAAAAATATCTAGCGCAGGCTCGTATTTTTTAAAACTTGAGTAATGATGTGTTTTTTTTAAACTCCAGTGTAGACTGGAATTTTTTTTAAACAACCACACAATGCGGTACTAGACTGGAGTTTTGTTTCTTTTGTTAACCCGTCCGAAGCCCAAAAAAAAGATGACCAGTACAGGTTCACAGGTGAGATGGGAGCCCATGGGTTTTTTTTGTTGTTTTTTCTTTTTTTCTGTTGGCTGCTGGAAAAAAACACAGTTGCGCTAATTGTGTCAACACTTCAAGTTTAAAGCCATATGTTTAACATTTTTTCCCTTTTACTTCAATCTATAGGATCAAAAGTATAAGCCACAAGAAGAGCAAGAAAGTCTATTTGTTTTCTTTGTTCATCTCCCCCAGCACTGGACAAAGATTTTTTGCTTTCAATGGGTTTTTTACAAGCCGTCAATTGGGCGCCACAACGTCAACTGACACAAACACATTTCTTTTGCTTTGAGTCAAACACAAAAAAAATTAGACTGGTGTTTTTTCCCTAGCACAAATTCTGAGCAGACAATAATTTGAAGCTGATCTAATTTTTTGGTCGATAACCGTGCCACGAAAACCCTCTAAAAAAATCCAGGTGAGGAGAAGAATTTGGCGGTCAATCAATACTGCTGATGCGTACAAGACAAAAACCCTGCCCCATGACCAAAAAAATTCGCTCAAGCGAGTGGCGTTATGTCTAGCCAAAAAACAAACCCCAAAATTGCTTGGTCTAATGACTTATTTTATAGAGCAGCCAGGGAAAAAAACCTCTAATCCCCTATAATTAGATAGTAAACAAAAAAAGGTTTTACTTAAGACTTCGGCGTCTTCCTAGCAGTCAAGCTTTGCATCATTCACGGTTGATTCTTTTTTTTTCCAGTCTGCCTAGAAAACGGAGGCGAATCATTACCTTGTTGCAAAGCTAAAATCCATAGCCACTGCCTACAGGATTAGATCTGGCAAGGCTGCTCCATTGAGTGCCCTTGCTGCAAACGAACAATTCCACAAAGTCTCGTTCAACGTCTGCTATTCGAGCGATTCCAGCGCCTTCCTGAAATGAAGGCCAACTTTATCGAAGTAAGTCTTTCTGAGCTGGTGATTTCGCCCCCTACCTCAACGAAGAAAAACCCCATCACTCAAAACTAGTTTTTTTTATTACCCTCCCCACAGGGTTTAAAAGAAAGCAGACAACAATGACTGGCCACTTGGGATAGTGGAAATCGCTCGGCTATTGTGAGCGCAAACCACGATATCCATGAAAATCTACAACTTGGAGCGCAATGGCTGGGAATACATTTCGTGGACTTTCTACCCTATTTATCCATAGAAGGTGATCGACTAACATTCACATTTGATTTCTAATATTACTAAATGTCAAAAGTGACTAGACAGAACCGTTAGAATAAAAAATTCTGAGGAAAAGAACTCAGCTTAGTAGCTTCTCTTTCATGCGCACGCTCACTCATTCCACTGACAGAATGCCCAGAAAAAAACACCAACTCACCTCACCTCTCTCTCCAAACCCCTTATCTCTTTTGAAGGCCAATAACACAACTGATTCCAAGATGTCACGTCACTCCACCTCCAACTGTGCTAGTAAAATAGATGAAAAGAAACCGATGGATTTTTTTTCTCAACATGAGAGCACGCGCAAACACAAAACAACAACAGAAAAAGATTCTTATTAAAAACCAAAAGGGCGCAAGTTATATAAAAAAAACCCTCATATCACTCATCGAAGCTATAAAAAAAACTCTCAACCGCTCCCACTCGAAATTCGTGTCACAGAACACAAAAAAACCATTGTCTGTATAGCTCGCTTCAGCACACCGCCTGATTCCAATCCCACCAGAGGGGTTAAAAGTCAATTCAATAATATCATTAGTCCTACTCCCCACAAGGGACCACATGGGAGCTTAATATTCATCTCATCTAATTTCATAGGAGAGCTATTGGGACTGGCTCCCACCTGAATTACGCCTTCCAATTCAAGTAATGGCCATGAAGCAATACTGGCTAGAGGAGCGCGAAAAGGAACTCAGGCAGCAAATTTCACAAGAACTGCACTATCACAACCACCTTCACCAGGCCTGGGGCCTGGGGCCCCTTAGGTTGAGCCAACGCAAAGGTGGCTTCTTGGAAATCTGGGCAGAGTATTGGGACATTGAAGACAATCCCATGCGCCAAGCCTTTCTGGCTAACAGGAAATGAGCTAGCGCCTGGAAACAAGCCCTGCAACGCGTAAAGCACGTAAAATCCTTCCTATAAGTCTACGTTGAACACGTTTTTTTTTCCGCAAAAAATACTATATTTGTAAAATGAACACAACAGTTTTTACAAAAAATAATGTTCTATTAATGTAAAAAAACACAACAGTTTTCTTTTGAATAATAAAAAGATAGAGTTCTCATTAACACGCAAGCCGCGACTTGAGTCCTTCTTCAAAGGGTTCTATTACTGCTGCTGCTGCTCGGTCAGCGGGCGCAGGGTCACTTCCAAATCACCCAACAGAAGAAGGTGCAGGGCTAACGCTCTCAGCAAGTGAAGTAAGGGCAGGCGCCATTCTTGACCGAACGGGACACCCTTAGGGCACAGGGCCTCTGGTATTGGCAGAGCGGCGGATCCCCTCTGCGAAAAGTACGGCCCACGTCTAACTGCACCACCCTCTCATAAGTCGCCAACTCGTCTAATGAACAAAAGTAACCGCAAGCCCAGTTAGAACAGCGCATGTACTCTGCCCCGTTGCTCTTGGCTACAAACTGCTCCCTCAAACCCTTCCCACACAATCCGCACGAAACCATTTCTTCTCACCGGATCTTATTATAATAGAAAGCCACGAAGAATCCCACTGTAAGTGCTTTTTTCAAAAGAATACTATTAAAAAGAACAAAACACTATTAATTGACTTATAAACGAACTATAGTCACAAAGGGGGGTAGTAGAAAACAACACACTGCCCAGTTTTGAGGGTTCAAGGCCACTGCCAGCCAGCTTGCACGCGCCAAACCACCCACCAAGGTTGATGGCCAAGGTTAAGGCCACTGCGAGCCAGCACGCGCGAGCGCACCAAACTACCGGCCCCACTTAGGGTTCTGCGGCCTCCAAAGGTCATTAAAACTAGGGTTATGCCATGCTTCAGCGCTTAGGGTTATAAAAGTGGTCAGCAAACGTGCGCATGGGCAGGGATCAAAGGTGTTTTGCAATTGTGGAGACTGTGGGGCTAGGGTTCACCACATGGAGTGGTAAAATGAGTGGCTAAGGTGGTGTGACGTCATTTTCTCTTGAAGTTTTGTTGAGAGTGGAATTCAAGGAACTGTTTGTTTGTCTACCGTTAACCAGGAAAGGATCACAACTTGGAAGGAAGTATCTGTGCTGTGAAAGCAAGTTGTAGCGAGTGAAAGAGTCGTGGAATTCTAACACTGTGAAATGGAGAAATTTGTTCAACTGGGTAAAGAGTTTGGTCTGGAAGGAACTTAGCTGCTTGCATTGGTTGAGAAACGCAGAGAGGAAGAACGTGAGGCAAAATGCAGAGAGGAAGAAGGTGAGGAGAAACATAGGCAGCTAGAAGAGGAAAGAGAAGAGAAGCGTCAGAGACTTGAAGAAGAAAGAAGGCAGGAAGAAGAAGAGAGAGAAGAAAGACACAGAAGAAAGACACAGAAGAGAGGACGAAGAAAGAGAAACTAGGAGACAAGAACGGTAAAACACTTGACTGCTGTCAACCTCAGGGTGGTGTGGGGTGGGGTTAGGGTTAGGGTTAGGGACCTGGTGAGTTTTGTCCAGGGTTGTGATGGCACAACGATTTCAGTGAAAAAAATAGAGGAATAGTTAACAGTCAAGTTGTTTTGTGTGTGTTCGCTATGTTGAAAATTAGATGGAAAAAAGAAGAAAAATTATAGGTGCAAGATTGTCTTTTATTTACCGCATTTTTCTGCCAGAGACAGCAACAAACTTTATTTCTACCCACCATTTACCTTACAAATTATAGTTAACAATAAATTACAAAAATTAAAGACAGTACTGGCTGTCCTGAACAACCATACAAGGTGAAAAAAAAGAGCAGCCATAGTTAAGTGCACAAAATATATTTTTTGATGTTGTTTTGACTTTTTGTGGCATAACATACAAGTAACTTTTTCTTGAGAAAGAAACCTCCTTATCTTTTTGTTTCATAAATTGGCAAAAATTTTCTTAGGTTCACCTTAGGCGATCACCATATTCAGTGATTGCCAAGGAAACCACGAGGTACACTGGTGGCTGAGATTTTTAATCCCATTTCAATATTGTATTTAAAGTGTGCACACTTCCAAGAAAAATGTTTTTCTTTTACAAAAATAATAATAATTTAACTCACAGTAATAATACTGGAAGTTAAATTAATATTAATAATTAATATCAATAATTTAACAATTATCGCTACATTTATTTACTAAGTATATGTATCATTTTGCTTTATTTTTCAATTCCCACTTGATTGAACACAGTGCCAGGATCCTTTTCATCATTGGCTGTAACAGTGGGACCTGTACCGTCCACAAGCCAGGCTAGCCAACAAATGCCATGGGTCTCTGGTCTTAATCCAGCCTCAACAGCAGTTACCTCATCTTCAGCAACTCAGGAGCATAGGAAGTTGTTCGCTCCTGGAAAGAACTCCTTTGTAAGGGAAAGCAACCAAGGATGTGGAAAGGGCAAGCGGATTCCCAGTTGCAGGCTTAAGTTTTTTGCCTTTCTTGAGTTGTCACTACAAAACCACCTACTGGCATCAGAGAGAGAACTATATTGTTAAATGCTGGCCTGGGTGATGCCAGCATCCAATTTCGAATGGATGCCACCAGGTTGGAACGTCATCAGGAAATCGTGTCCAAGTTTCCGAAACTACTCGAAACAGGGTATGAATTGTTGCTCTACAAGCGAGGCGAGGATGTGGGGTTTTACAACATCCCTTCCCCTCACACTCCACAACGCATAAGGGATGCTGCTGGAAATGGCAAGATATATATACAGCCCCTACAAAAAGATCTTGATGAAAGTGCTGTCGGAGAGGCTGCTGTTTTATCTGAGGTAGTTACCTGAAAATCAGTCATGACCAAAAATTGGAATGTAAAACTGCAATCATTTTTCCTTTTTTCTCATATAATTTCATCATCATCATCATTAACCATAACCCTAAGTGGGTATTGGGCCAGACACTCTCAATATTACTAATGAAATATTCGGTTTGACTTAAGCTTCATATTATGGTCAGAGTTAAATTTGAATAAATGAAATGGATATGTAACTTCTCACCCTCCTAGGTTGAAGATGGTCCTATGGTAAATTGCTTACAATGTGGGATTGGTGTTCCAATGGCAAGTTTAAGCCACCAATGTTCCCCAGGCAACGGTAAGGAGATTCTCTGTTCCCCATGATGTCAAACAAATGTCTTTTTTAATGTTTTGATATTCATGCAAGATCAATACGAAATTCCACTGATTTTTGTGCTAATACCACATATCCTTTGCTGATAGAGACAAAGAACAATAGACGATCTAGTCTCTGTGCTTGAGGAGAGTGCAAACATTTAAAGGATTTTAAAATACAGCCATGTAAATAGGGGCATGGAATGGGTCTGAAGTTATCTGTCGTGTTATTAAAGTACAGAATATTTTAAAAAATTTTATACTAGATAGAACATGAAGAAAAGCAATCCTCAAGTCTATTAAATTATTTTCACATTTATGTTTCGTTTATTTTATAGTGTTGAGCATTTTTTGTTTCAGTGTAAGTGTTTTAATCAGCTAAACAACTCTTGGATTCAATGTAGGTCCCAGTCAACTACGAGCATGGCTTCTTCTTTGTTGGAGGAAATGTGTCCCGATGCAATGCCAGTACAGATCCAGGAAGCAATGTCAGCATCTGGAGGTGATGCAAACCAGGCAGCAGATGCCCTACACATCTACACATATACAAGAAAAAAAACTTTATCATAATCAGTTAATCAGCATCTGCGGAATGGAATATTTTTAATGTCACAGCTTTTTTCAATAACATGAATTATAACAATTGCATGCTACAAATTTGTGTATTAGGATTTTCATAAAAAATGGCTCTTTATCTTTTTCCTTTGAGGTTTTGTTTCATTCATTCTTAGGGACTAGCACTAGTTGCACATGTGAATGTCGATTTAGTGAAGCCTTGTATTCACTTTCATACATGTAGCTCCCTAGGAATGACTGTAGTGAAGGTTAACCTCCCCCCACCATCCCCTAAGTATTTACCACAGTAAATCTGATCTCACTTGCCATTAAACATTTCAGGTGCACAGCAGGATAATGAGGATGACAGTCATCCCGTACCAGTGGACGCCATGGACGCCGTAAAGCGCTTCCGGGATGCAAATAAGGAGACAAACAAAACACGGCAGCTATTCTTGGTCAGTAGGATGGAAGGCATTGAGGAACTTAAACAAGATGTTTTGGTGGCTTACAAATCAAAAGCAAATCTGAAAGCTCGACCAAGGGTGAGATTTGAGGAAGAGGAAGGTGCTGGAAGTGGACCTGTGTGAGAATTCTTCCTCACCGCAATGAAGGAATTGGGAACACCTGCAAGCCCGTCATTTTTTCGAAGGCGAGAGAGACCACAGGTTGCCTTTACACAACTAATCCCTGAGACTTGCAGGGGCATTCAAAGCAGTTGGTCGCATCATAGGGCTCAGCGTTGCATGGTATTTCGCCAGCCGTGAAATATTATTTATCACACCCCTCTGTTGATTTATTCGAGGAACACCCCCCTGTATCAGTGGAAGATATTCCAGACATTGATCTCACGCAGTTGATAAGTCAGGTAAGTATGACGGTGACATCAGAGTAACATTTTCAACCCGCACCTCTCTGCTTCCCTCCCTCCTTTAAAGGTGATTTTTTCATGGTAATCTAAAGGTCTGTAAATTGTGATGACTGTACACAAATGCTCGAAGTAAGGGACTGACAAGAGAGAACTGCAAGGCTTGAGGGGGGGGGGGTCCTTCCAAGAGTTACCCTTTGTCATTTTGGGTCAACCCACAAACCACTCCATCCAACCTCTTATAAAGTGCTTGAGCCATTTGTGGTTGTATTAAACCACCTCTTTTTTACTTTCAGATTGATGTGCTGGGCAAAGATGGCCATCCATCTATTGAGCTAAGGCAAAACATTGAGCCATATTTAAGTGAAGCTGGCCTTGATATCGATAAGCTGAACCGGGACAACTAACCCAAGGACTCATCCTCTACAATGTCATCCTTAAACATAAGCTTGAGCTGGATGACATTTCCAAAGGTAGGACAATAACATAACCTCAAAAAACTGATTACTACTGACAATGGGCAACTAGACTTCTCAACAGAGCCTTTTGTTTTTCCTCATTAGAAATGGAGGAGGTTGGTCTACACACTGCCCTGGCTAAGTGGCCCTGTCTACTGGATATCATCTTTCCAGAAGAAAAAGAACAAACTATACTAGTACACGAGCTCAAAGGAAAGCTTACTTTTGAGGAAAAAGAGGCTAACCATAACAATTCAAAGGCAGCAGACTTCTTTACAGAATACATCACCCTAATTGAATCCAGAAAAGAAGGTACGTTGAGGTTGACGGTGAAGGTGTAAAAAAAAGTCACAATCTATTTGACAACCAGTAATCTCCCCAGTTTGAGAACTCGCTGTTTGTGTAACAACAATGACAATTTTTAAAACTTAATACCGACCAAGAAAGGACCCTTCTCATACCAGTGTTTTGGAGAATTGAAAATTAAGTACTATGTTGATTTTTTTCAGAGGGAGCTGAACTCATCGACCTGTGTAGTTTCTGGACAGGAACTAACATCCTGCCTACAAGAGACGTTCTGTTGGTCAAATTTGATGCCAACACCGACTTTCCAATAGCAGAAACTTGTTTCCACACTACAGTCGAACCTCCCTTTGTGACCACCTCCCGTAAGCGACCATCTCTCATAAGCGACCACTTTTCCAAAATACAAAAAGGTTTCAAGTCAAATTACTATAGATGGAACCTCCCGTAGGCGACCACCTCTCGTAAGCGACCACTTTTAGAGATGATTTTTTAAATTTTCAATTGTTTTTGACCTCCCATAGGCAACCACTTGACACACAATCTGCTGAATCTCTGATGGACAGAAATTGAAAAATGTGTCATTGCAACATATTGGTCACATCAATACAGCAGACGCCGTTAATACACAGTCGGTGCTACCGGAAGTGTCTCTCTCAGCATTGAAACAATTGATAAAATACACATGCAGTTTTTAACTAACTACAGTAATCAGGTTGAACCCCATGTAGGAAAAAACTCTCGTATCTTGTAAATAGCATGCAAGTACATTCATGACTCTATCAACCTTGTATTACTCAACAAAAATTGTGGCGACACTAGATCACGTAACAAACAAACAAGTAAACAAACGCGGAACGTCTGTTTTACGCTTGAATTGTAACATTGCAAAAATGCCGTTCATTGTTTCCTCTCAAATCAGGTAGTCTAAATTACATGGCTTTTTAGTCCAACTTATATCCAAGGCTTTCGATCTTTGATTTCAGCCAAGGTATCGATGTTTCATTAGTAATATTGAGAGTGTCTGGCCCAATACCACTTAGGGTTATGGTTAATGATGATGATGATGAAATTATATGAGAAAAAAGGAAAAATGATTGCAGTTTTACATTCCAATTTTTGGTCATGACTGATTTTCAGGTAACTACCTCAGATAAAACAGCAGCCTCTCCGACAGCACTTTCATCAAGATCTTTTTGTAGGGGCTGTATATATATCTGCCCATTTCAGCAGCATCCCTTATGCGTTGTGGAGTGTGAGGGGAAGGGATGTTGTAAAACCCCACATCCTCGCCTCGCTTGTAGAGCAACAATTCATACCCTGTTTCGAGTAGTTTCGGAAACTTGGACACGATTTCCTGATGACGTTCCAACCTGGTGGCATCCATTCGAAATTGGATGCTGGCATCACCCAGGCCAGCATTTAACAATATAGTTCTCTCTCTGGATGCCAGTAGGTGGTTTTGTAGTGGCCAACCTCAAGAAAGGCAAAAAACTTAAGCCTGCAACTGGGGCACCGCTTGCCCTTTCCACATCCTTGGTTGCTTTTTCCCTTACAAAGGCGTTCTTTCCAGGGACGCGAACAACTTTCCTATGCCGCCTGAGGTGCACTGAAGATGAGGTAACTGCTGTTGAAGGCTGGATTAAGACCACGAGACCCATGGCATTTGGTTGGCTAGCATGGCTTGCTGGACGGTAACATGTCCCACTGTTACAGCCAATGATGAAAAGGATCCTGGCCACTGTGTTCAAATCAAGTGGGAATTGAAAAATAAAGCAAAAATGATACATATTACTTAGTAAATAAATGTAGCGATAATTGTTAAATTAGTTGATATATAAATTATTAATATTTAATTTAACTTCCCAGTATTATTAACTGTGAGTTAAATTATTATTATTTTTGTAAAAGAAAAACATTTTTCTTGGAAGGGTGCACACTCTTTTAAATACAATATTGAAAAATGGGATTAAAAATTCTCAGACCCACCAGTGTACCTCGTGAGTTTCCTTGGCAA
>JAHPZR010021444.1:0-36248 GCA_019787425.1 Platygyra sinensis | reverse complement strand
CCTCCACGTTTTCGGCAACAGTGACAGCAGTGGCAGCAGCCATGGCAACAGCCATGACAACAGCCATGACAACATTCTTGGCATTCCTTGGGGACTGCTTTGGGCTTCAAGGGCTTCAATTTAAACTCAGGAACTTTGCACTCACAGCAGCATGGCCACATGCATGGCCACTGGCAAAAACCTTTCTTAGGTGGCTTCTTGCAGCATTGGCAACATGGATTGTCAACACATGCTCCAAATGTGACTGGGAATGTCATCGAATCACCACAACCACAGCAACCGCATCCACAGCAACCGCCACAACAGTGATGGCAAATATGGGGGCATCCAAAGCCACCGCAACAATTGCTGCATCCGCAAAATCCTGAACGCCGAGCTATTGTAGAGAGATCAGGTAGAAAATTAGTCATATTTATTTATGTGCTACATTTTGCAAAAGATGAAGAGGAAATAAGTGCATAACCAGGTCAGCTTCGTACAAAGAATTACCATCTGCCGTCAGATGTATAGTAGACTTATCCACAATGCGAATAAAGAAGGGGATATTTCTTGTTGACGAAGCTGCCCTGTCTATGGTTTTGCCAAAGTGGAAGAAAGCAACCGAAAATATGAATGGGCAGATCGCAACAAAATACTCACCAGCGTTAACGAAGAGAAGCTGGCGAGTAATGACCAGAGTCAGCCGTCTTCGATACAAGCGAGTTTTCTAGCCGAGGTATTTCTCTTCCTACCTCCAGCAATGAATGATGCAGACACATGTAAGCAAATGGAATATTTGCGCTCTAAGCATTGTTCACTCTTTGTTGTATGACTAATCCGCATTGCAAAAGTGCTAACAAACGCTTTAAAAAATCTGTTTCAATTCCTAAATGCTTTGACTAAACGTAGGCAGGGCAGCTTTCGACAGCTTGTATTCAATTTAAAGCTCACTTGCTGTAATGAGATAAAATACTATGAAGGGCGAAAACTGAGGTATATTTAGATAAATTTTTAGCCCTCTTGAGAGGAGATCGAACGAGCATGATTTATTTTTACTTCCAGTTTAGTAATATTCGTCAATTTGTGTGATCACTGCAACGAGAACTTTTATTTAAAACAACATAACCTAGGCACAGGACAACTACACTGTGAAATGATTATTTCGAGTTTCTGGGCATGACAAAGAGCGTACATTTTTATGTCATATGGCAGAGATTGCTTCAAAATTGTAGCACATCTTACTCTATATCGCATGTCTCGAAAAGATACACGAAGGTTATTTTTAGGGGAAAGAGAAACACAAAGACCTTTGGATTATCTAAAATGGTAGAAATCGGTCGATATTCGCACCTTTTTTTATAAACGGATCTTGGCGCCTCTGCCCATATCATTTAGTAACATTTTCCAAGAAAGAAAGTAAATGAAACTCGATTCTGGACTTTCTGGTGATCAAGAGGGGAAAGCTTGTTTCATTTTCAACCCGACTGAGACGATAATTCATAATGAATGAGCTTGTGATCGACGAAACCACGTTTAAACATCCCGTCTTTTTTTACATGAGATAATTGCATTTAAACTTCAAAACGTAACAAAATATCAAGAGTGCAACAAAAAGGCGTCCGGGGCCGCGTTCGTCTGTGGATGAATCTCAAATATCTCACTTCTTTTTTCTGACCAGGATAAGTTCAGCTTTCTTTCCACAAATTGAACAGTTTAATGTTCAAGCGTCTGAACTCGTAATGCGAAACAAGAACGGTGCTGTCGACATCAATGATCTTTCATTTATTTTCTCGCGACAATGGTGCTGCCACGGTTTTTCTTAGTTTGCAAGATTACAAGCTAAGCGTGATAAGTAAATTGAATAAATTCAATAAAACGACAGCCTAGCTAGATCCGAGGACGTGGTCGAAATGTATGAGTGCTTAAGTCTGTCTAACAGGCATTTAAGGGAAACAGCCATATCAGTTTAATTAATTACTAAAGATGAAGTAAAGGGGTAAGAAAAGTAGACACCACAAAGTTGATTTCTTTTATTTTCTAACATGCTGTCATCGAATGTACTTGGTGTTCGACTGATAATTGCGTGGTGCAAAAATATGTTCCAAAAGCAGTTTCTTTATTGGTACGTTTCTTTTAAATCCATGAAAACGCCGTCCTTTTGTCATTGATTGCTATCATTTTCTCATTTTGGCAATTTTTGTATTGTTACATTTTGTATCTTTTTTACAAGGAAAATTACTTTGAGATATAGTTTCTCATGCTAGGAAGCGACGAAGCAGGGCGTGCCTCTTGAAACAGCCCTCCGCAAGGAGATGACATTTTGCGTATAATCATAGGACCTGAAAAAGTTAGAAAAAATCGTCAATTCAAATGATCGATTAAATGTTAAACAATCTTTTAAACTAAATAACGCAAATTACTTGTCCTCCATCTTTGAGGGAAAAAACGTCCCCACTCAGACACGACAAGCCATTTCCCAGCATGTTAGCTCGAGCTCGAGCTCGCTTTGCAAATTTAATACTTTCCCTAAAAAATCCAAAATTATAGACCACACTGAATTCGTTAGCTGCGAGGTTACAGCCTTTTTCTCAGAGGACATTTTTATCTCGGTATGACAGCGAGGCCAAGGCAAAATGCATTCCTTCCCTCCTCATCGTTAAAGGAGCTACGTCAAATTTTGTTGTTGGTAATCCGTGTTAATCTTCTCCATCCCTAACCATCCTTGTTCCCTTATGGTTTATTATTATCTCTTTAGTGTTTTCCTATCTTTCTTAAGTATTGTTTTCAGGTTTCCTTCAATTTAATGTCGATGGTCAAAATAAATCAAAATACCGTGACGTAGCCCCTATAACAATTTGAGATGCCTCAAATTTCTTTTTGCTTTCGTCTCGTAAGGTTTTTTGTTGCGTTTGCATGGGTTAAGACTTTAACTTAAGCTGACTCAAAACCATGCCTCGGGTCAACCAAGGCTTAATTCACATGGCCCATAAATGTTGTTCAGTTTTTATCATTATCGCTCTGCCTAACTAGTCCAGTGCCCGGCGTAAAACAACCTGTAAAACCTGTCCTCACCTAGTAAAATGGATAAGGGCCAAAACCGTGTCCATATCCTCCATATCCACCGAAAGGTCCGTATCCAAATGGTCCGTATCCACCGAAAGGTCCATAACCACCGAAACCGTACGGACCAAAACCACAACCGTAACCGTATCCAAAACCATCACCGAATCCACCGAATCCACCGCATCCACCGCATCCACCGCATCCACCGCATCCACCGCATCCACCGCATCCGCAACGCTTTGCCACATCACCTCTCTTTAATGGACCTACAAAGAGTAATAGATTAAATTGTGATTATCTGTAGTAAGTACATGTACCTATAATTTTCACATGCATTTTTGGACACTTCTAGTTCCACGATAAATTTATTAAGGAAAAAAAAACTTATGCACTAGAAACATTTTTCTCACAAGTGTTCACTGTTTGATCTGGATTTTTTGACAAGATTTATTTCATTGGTAACGTTTTCCTCCTTTAATAGTGAGAACGAGTCATGTGCTCATATCAAGAGGAACCCTAAGGCTTCAGGGTAATTAAATGTTAAGTGTACACTGAACAGCAGCTCGTCACAAAAATCCGAGTGACTTAACTTGCATATTGACCAAGTCTAATAACTAAGGTGAAACCCGTTTGACTAAAATCAGTTATCTTACACTGAAGTTTTCTTCCAGAATTTCGAATTCCAAGAAAGGACTTAACAAACTAACATCAAAAATTTGAACTAACCTGCGCTCTTCTTTCCGCCGCAGCATCCATGGCAGTGTGGACAATGACACATCGGTTTGGGCTTGATGGGTGTGAATTTAAACTTAGGTGGGTCACATTCGCAGCAGCAGGGCCACATGCAAGGCCACTGACATTTGCCTTTCGGTGGCTTTTTCTGACAGCATTCGCAGCACGGATTGTTAACACATGCACCGAACGTGACGGGGAAGTTAAGATGCGGACAGCAACCGCATCCGCAGCCTCCGCAGGCGTGGGGGCATTCAAAACCGCCACAGCAGTTACCACAGCCGCAGCCTTCACCTGGTTCACCCCAGCAACCACAACAGCTACGTTTATCTTGGACTGTTCATGCAAGTAGTATCATGCAACATGCAAAAATATAACATGCAAATTTATAACGTTAGTTCATGCAAAATGTACTGTTTTAAATATTATTTTATATCCAGGTGCGACGCTGAAATATAGCACAAAAATTTTCGACGAGGGGATTCGTTCTTCGGGTATGTTTGTTGGGTGTATCAATTAGACAGGGGAGTAAATCATGACTAATAAAAAATGACGACTTGGACTACCCAAACTTTCAACATGCTTTGGTAAGAACTTTGCAGTGTTACAAGATTTCAGCACGTCAATTATTATTTTACTGAAAATTCTAACTCGGTCAATTTCAATTTATTCACTTTAGAAATTTTGGTATTTCACAGTGAAGAAGTTTTCAGTTCAAATGTTAACCTAGAATTGCTTATATTTAGCCTTAACGTAAAATAAAACTTGTCAAAACATAAGTTCATCTCTTCTATATTGATTAGTGCAGGTGGTTATTGACCTGTAATCCGTGAACGCTTCATTTAACAAGAAAATCATTTGAACCCTTTAACTCCGAAAAATCTTTTTGCTTTGCAGCGATGTGGTTATTTGAAGGAAGGTGAAGACTCAACTTGATTTGTTTTGTCTCCTAAAATTCGAAGACACAACCGTATTACAAAACGCCAAAGCCTGATAAAATATTAATGATTTGGTCTTTACGATTACGATTTGTTCTAAAACATTGAATTCAGCAGTCGAATTTCCGTTTTAAACGCTACAACTTCTATATATTTATTAATTTCACAGTACGAGAATTTTTCAAGGATACTCATTAACCAGGTCATTTATTATATATCTCGTGAAGAGGTAAACTGGCAATTCTTGTTCGGCCAGTTTCTCGACTTACCCCCTTAACACTCAGCATATATTTAATACATGGCTGTAAACAATGTTACGATAAAAAACAAATCATTCTTTAACACGAAAATGAACCTACCTTGTGTGCTCTTGGAAGGTTTTTTGCCATCGTCAATGGATCGCTTTTCGGGTTTGTCCTTTTCTTTGTCTGAATCGTCTATCACCACACCTTTGATTTTTCCATTGCCGCTTCCCTGAAGCACGAGATGATCGGAGTCAAGATCTACACTTTCTTCCCCAGATGATTCTTGATCATTCTGTTGCTCGTTGAGATCAGGTTCCTCCTCTTTGTCCTCCTCCTCGTCTTCTTCCTTGTCGTCCTTCTTCTCATCATCATCCTTCTTTTCCTCATCCTCCTTCTTCTCTTCGTCTTCCTTTTTCTCTTCATTCTCCTTGTCTTCGTCGTCGTCGTTTTTCACGTCATCTTCTTTTTTGTCTTCATCAGATTTTTCTTCCTCCTTATCAGCTTCTTCTTCCTCGTCATCCTTGGCCTTGTCATCGTCGCTGGCCTCTTCACTTTTCTCCTTAGCCTCCATTACGTCCATAACATTTTCATTTTCTAGCTTGTAAGAGGAGGCTACAGGAACGGCTGATGTTTGATGGACGACAACAAATAATGTGAAAACTACCAATAACACGGTAGTTTTCATCATTTCGCTGCTATGTTTTTCTAAAAACCTTAGGCGAAACTATTAGAGGTATCGTAAACAACAACAATGTAACTAACTATCTTGGCCTCGATATATTGTCTCATAAACTGCAATTCCCGTAAAATGACTTGAAATTAGGTAAGATTTGAAATATTTACTACATGAATTTTGGTTGGCTAGGGTGTTCTATTGTGTGATTACTTCTTCTTTAATTCTATTGGATGACAGGTCATTTACAAATTAGGTGACACCTCACTGTTTCCAAATTTGGAAACAAGGTCAAATTTCTGGTTAGACACTTCCGTTTAACTTTGTCCAGTCTTTGTAGGGAAGGAGAGCCTAGAATTTGAATTTGTTGTTCTTTATTGTGCTTGTACGTGGTTAAAAAAAAATTGAATCTCAGCGTCTAGTACAATTTTGTTTACAAGTCAACGTTTTTCAATCGATTCTTCTCATTAATTTTGCAGAACTTTCTTTTCTTGTCAATTCAAGCTTATAACAAGACGCGTGAATGCGTCACCAACTGCCAGCGTTTAGTTAGAAGAGGTTTTTGTTTATCGCTTTTTGTCGAAAATTAATCAACTGTGGAAATTTTACTACAAAGCTGTTTCAGAAAATCAACAAACAGTGCTCGGAATTACGAAAACCATTTTAGAAATTACAGGAATAGTAATAATTTTAGTTTTCACTGTCGACGAAGAAGGCGAAATGTCGACGCAGGAAACGATGAAACCAGTGACAGGTTAAATGCATACCAGAGGTCGAAAGGGCATTTCCACGAGAAATTAAAATACACCAATAGTTGAAAATACATGTATAATGGAGAAACAGTTTTCCTTGAAGGGAAAATCAAAGAACTGTTTGTTGTGTGAATTAGTGGCAATATTTTATCCACCGTTTTTAATGTCAACAAATAAACAAGCAAATCAACATTGGTGTTTAAATTTAGTTTGAAGACAATCAAAACAATCAAACTTCATATTACCGTCGTTCAAACTCAGTGTCAGTCGTAAGCAAAACATTAAATACTTCAAAGAAAACTGAGAAAAAACTGAGATCCAACAGAGAATTGTGTTTTGCATATTGTAGTCGGGTAGGCGGATCTCACCGAGCCCGGAAACCAAAAATTATATGGCTGGCCATTTCATAACAGATAGTCCTCCCTTTTGTCCATTTATTTCACATCTCAGTTTAGGTGTTAATCAAGACAACAGCACCTTACTAAAGGTCTTTGTAAAACAGGTTTCGCAGCAAGTGAAAGTTTGCTCATATACCCTTAACAGACTTTTCTATCACATCACCCACACCAGTGAGAAAATTGGAGAAGTGAGTTTATCAGGTTGATGAAATTAAACAGATTTTGTTGGTTTGCAACGCAAAGGCCATTGTTAATCATAGAAATTCAATTTAATTCCCCTATCATATTGAAGCGTAGAGCGACAGAATGACCCTTGTTCTCGCCCGTGTAACGCTGGCACTGGTACCAACAATTACCGTAGCAACACCTGTTATGAACAGGCCTAGTCATTTACTGTTTTTAAATACTATCAATTAGCACGTATCTATCTTTTTACTTCTATTTCAGCACATATGGCACTGGAAAATGCGCAGCAGAATTTCCCAGTCTGCCAGTGTAGTGAACCAATTTAACAGGGTCTTTATAATAATTGAAAAGAAATACTTGGAGTATGAGCAATTGTGTCACTCACACTTCTATATTAGTCTAAAAATGGTCATTTGTTGTTTGATTTTTAAAGAGCTGACGTAGAATCGTGGAAAACGTTGCAAAGAAAAGTGCAAAGACGCTGTGTTTTGAAAACATAAAACTACAGAATTGTAAATCAAAAAGTATCAGAACCACAAAAGTCCAAAGGGTATTCCCCTAGTATTCCTGAGCATGTGGTTTTATGTCTATTGTCAGTTTCTGAAGTTTATGACGGCGCTAAAGAATATTTTGACCCAAGCATTTCAGTGCTTATAATGCCCGTGTGCTGATATTCCCCTGGTTCGATCTTTCCTTCTCCCTTCATTTGTGCAAATTCTCAGCTTTAACACAAAGACATAAATCTGCTGAGTATTACGTAAGGGCTGCAAAACTTTAACTTTCTAGTTACGTCTGATCGGGCTCGATGCTGCCACTTTGGTTTCTTTCGAAAGGAATTTATTTATAGGCGCAAGACTTTGTAACATCAGTAGACAGTGTTTTTCGAAGTTGGGTTATCTTTATCGTGAAGGTATATACTCGTTGGTCCATGACCAAGTTAGTAAGAAAGCTCACATTGTCTTTTGTCTAAAACGGTAGCTTGCGAGCAATCTTTTGGCAACTTCAGTAAGAGAAAGACATAAGTATGACAACAATTCAAATATTTATTTTGAACTGACACTTCCACTACACATGGTCAAAGTTACTTTCATCATAATATTGTGGCAATGACAGGGTTTTCTCGAGAGTCATTTTATTAATAAGTGAATTAAGCCGGTAACGACATCGGTTCACTGGAATTTCCGTTCTTAATGATGCTGTGGCTTCGCGTGTGCACCAGCGATAAGTGGGTTCACCGCATTTGGTACTTGGGCCGAAGCCTGTGACTTCTTACAGCAGCAGTGGCAGCAGCAGGGGCAGCAATGGCAACAGTGGCAGCAGCATGGGCAACAACACTCGTGACAACAACAGCAGCAGCACGGCTCACAGCAGTGACAGCAGCAACAGCATGGCTCGCAACAGTGGCAGCAACAGTCATGGCAGCAGTCGCAGCAGCAGCATTTCTTGGATCCCTTTCCTCTTCTTCCGCCAGTCGGCTGACTGCCGTCTGCTTGCTGCATAATGGGTGCAACTGCCAAGATACCTGGGTTTTCTCTCACTTGAGATACAGCTGCGTCCCCTGACTTGGAGCGTGGACTGCAGTTGCAGTCGCATCGCTTAGTGCTGTTCCTGTGACTAGTATTCTTTTCTGTATCATCAGCATTCTTGCACGGACATTGCTCAGACTTGACACCTTTCTCCGTTTTACTCGCTGACGGACAATCGCAGCTCTTTTTGTCGTCGCTCTGACATTTTTTCATATCCTGTTTGGAGCAATCGCAGTTTTCTTGTTGTATCCTTTGCTGTTCGTCTGCTGGTATTTCACAGGTGCATTTATTTTCATCTGCTTCCTTCTGTTCATCTGCAGCAAAAAAGGATTACAATAAGTCACTTTTACCTACGAACTGTTTACAAATTAGGTCGCTTGATTATAACCAATAAGTCTTTGGCGGACATGTTGGTCTTCTTTGTCGCTAACACATGTCAGTTCTTGACCCAGTTTGCCATATATTAATTACGTGAAAACAATAGGTTTATTGTGATCAAATTTTGTAAGAGATCAAGAAAATTTTAAACCGCGTTAAACTAACGATAGCTTATACATAAACATCCCCTATTTCCATTATGATAGGGCTTTTTGATTTATCTCAATGGACACCACCTCTTCTAGCTTGAAGTTGCTTGTTTCCTTAATATTGGAAAACAATTTTTTTTGTACTGTCTACACTGTCTGTCTTATTTTCGTTTTAAATTAGCGCAATTAGAAAAATAACACCTTTAAAGCAACATCGACCCATTAATCATTGAAAGTGATCAGTCGATGAAGCCGAAGTTTTTCAACAGAACCGAACTCGAATAATTCGTAAACAAAGTCGTTTTACTCTCGCTGTAACGAAAGGAATCTTACCATGCTTCGATTTGATTGATTTTGCTCCCACCAGTAAAGAAACAGAGCTTAACAAAGCAAACCAAAGAAGCAATGTCGCCTTCATAGTGACAACCAACACAAAACTGAGTAAAACTGAGTCGGCCAATTGAGGTATTGCCTATATGATGTAATTTGCTCTTAAATGATCAATTGAACTGGTGACCTGTTGTTCATAGATGACTGAAATTTGCCCGTCAACACACTGTTTTACCAAGATAATAACCTTACATTTCTGTAAACCAGATCTTGGTTTAATATGGAGTAATTGCAGTTTATTATTACGGTTTTCAGAGGGTAATTTTTGAGTTATGCGAAGTATATTTTCGCTGCTTCTACAACCAGTTAGGGTGTTTCAATTTACGAGATACCTGATGGCTTGTCAACCGCTTTATGATCACTTCTGTCACTTTCGCGGAATCCACTTCAACTCAAGGATTACCTCTTACCGGCACTGGCCATTCAATTATATGAAGTTTGGTAATTGAAGAAAGACGCAGACTGCGTTTAAAGCCGGTTGTCATTTAATCTTACTAAACAATTACATATTTTGTTATTATGCGAGCTCTTGTACGTTCGATATTTAATGTCTACGGATTGACGTGGCATCAATATCGTATGCTATTTTCTTAATACAACTGGGGTAATTAGGTTTGGTTTTTTGTAGCAGCCTCCTAAAGCTTTCAGAGCTTTGCTACTTTCGAGGGGTCACTGCTTTCCGAGAACCACAATTTATGACAAATCAAGCAATGCATTAAGACTTCTGTAAATATGTTGACCGAAACGCCGGATCGAGGCATTTCATCAGTTTTCGTGCGATGGAAATTTTCGATCTGAATATTTCTTCGCGACGGCGCAACTTATACTTGTACATCTGCCAAGAATAGAAAATGGTTTCTTTTTGCATTTTTGTGCTGGATTAGAGGAAACGACAACAAAATTAGATGTTTTATGCGGCTTGCTGAGGACTTCCTTATTCAAACTCTTTATTAACGGCACTGGGTGTGTCAGTCCGGTGGCCAATGCACGCCCTTTGTCCGCCAGCCTTTTGTGCCACCAAAAACGACAAGCAATTAAATGTAAAACAAAACGTGAAAAGAAAGTTTTCTAAGGGTACTAATGCATGAGCATCCAAGAATTCGAACAATATAGCTCCCTATATCCCACACTCCTTGTGTGGAGTATTAGGTGTCGTAAACAATCATTCTTTTCCACTTGTGCCTTAAGGGTGTACAACAACACAAAAATCAACGGCAGAGATCACTTTCAGGTTACCGAAAAGGCCCTGGGAACAAGGTTGCCTGGCCATGTCCTCTTAGAAAAACCTTCCTATCAGATTTCAATTAGCTTTCGACTAATAACAGATGCGCTTGAAACAGTTGATCAACTTTCGATGACGTATCTGTTTCAACGTTTCAGCCGGCATCAATGCTGAAAATAGGATGGTAACGGTTGAGTTGTTTATAATTTTTGCAGTAGTACGACGATCTTTCCGTCCAAATTAACGACATAGGGTTCTCTCGACAAACCAGGTAAATAACCTCAAGCGACCCTAAAACAATAAAATTCCGCTATTATAAAAGCACAGTTGCCATCCAGCATGCAAATTCGCTTGAATTTCAAACTATGATTTTGCACTAAAGCGTCAGTGGCCTCAAAAATCTCCTCAATTTCAACACGCTCTTCCCATTTCTGGTATCTATTTCAAAGCACGACCATTTTTCATGATTGACAAGGTCGCGATTAAGCTAACCCAGGAAAAGGTAGAATTTTGATTTGAGTCTTGTAACCTTGCGGTGAGGTTTTCTGTTTTGAGTTTTACAAACACAAAACAAAGCAGCAAAACACATTTGCATAGAATAAAAAGTTATAATTCGAATAAATTTCAATCCTGGGCTAGCGTTAGCCGGCTTCTGAACAATCCTGCTCTGTTTTAAACAAGTTAACATGACATGAGCCCGCGATCTAATCGAAAACCAGCACTCGGTCGGCGGTCAACTTCAAAAAGCACGTGACCTCGATGAGTTGTACACTTGAGCCTGCGATTTGGTCACGTGATACTGGTCAGCAGATACCTTGTTTTGACAGGTGTCAATTGATCATAACATGGATGTCCAATATCAAAGAAGTACACTTTAAACCAAGGCTGCATGTCTGTCAACCTATATATTATTTGGAGTATGGCCGCCATTGCCGGATTTCATACGTCGGGGGCCTGGGTACAATCGGTGTATTATGGGATTAACAACACAAGACCCATATATTCAGAAAGAGCACATCGAGCTTTACAAAATCTTTAAGTTTCGTGTTAATTGGGCCAATATTGAACAAGATACAGCCATTCAAAAACGTAAAAATTTAGTAACAAATGTATGGATTGCCGGACACTTGTCCGGAAAATGTATGGATTTCCGGACAAGTCTCCGGCAATCCATACATTTGTTACTAAATTTTTACCTTTTTGAATGGCTGTAGCTTGTTCAATATTGGCGCAATTTACACGAAACTTAAGGATTTTGTAAAGCTCGGTGTGCTCTTCCTGAATATATGGGTCTTGTGTTGTTAATCCCATAATACACCGATTGTACCCAGACCCTCACGGTATGAAATCCGGCAATGTTGCGCGACTCCACCGTCGTTGTCGTCGTCGTGCGTACGCGCCCACGAGCAATACTGCTGCCCATGATAACCATGAGAAACTCAATGGGTTTCTTTTTCCCTATATGGTTATTTGGCTCCGCTTGGCGGTCCTTCCTGCCGCCGGATGGCTCCGCTTTAAAATAAGTTCATTTTCTACTAGGCGTCGTCGTCCGCGGATCAGACAACTCGCGCGTTGCGTGGATTTTTTCGTGGAGGATCAGTTTATGTCGCTTCGTACCGTTTCAAGCAAAGGAAAACCTCCAACGCTGTGGAAATGTCTTCTCTGATATATATTTTGATAACAAGCAAGGGATCTTCGGCTCTCGGTAAGTTTTAATACATTTCGAGACTTTAATAAGAGTTAAATAAGAGACGAATGTCCACTGCACAAACAATAACAATTGAATGAACAGCAAAGAAATGTTTAGACAAACGAGTGCAAAGTAAACAAGCGCCCAAACACAAGCTAGGCAACCGAACAAACAGATGTTCGAAAGTGCAGGCAGACGCCGCTAACTGCCCAAGCATCCAAAAAGCAGTTTAAGTAGCAACGCCAAAGACAACGTCGATCTAAGAATCTCGCGATTCATTCAGTTTGTCTAAACTGTAACAAATATCCCAAACAGGATTTCGGGCAGCGTCAAAATTCGAATAAATTTTTAAAATTGGCCGTCTTATAGTTCACATTCTCTCGAATATGCAGAATGTGACTATTTTACGTTGTTTTGTGAACTTTGTGTACAACGGCAAAGAAATGAACAAAGAATTATAACGCACGCTTATACAATCATTGTACTCGTTGCCGTTGCCGTTAAAAATGGGGAATTAAATTTCCTAAATCCGAATAAAAAGCCAAATAATGAACAGCCAATCGAGCACACAAAAAAACGAAAGCCCAGCCGAACAAAAGGGCAGCGGAGAGTGCAGAAAACATCTCTGCTATGAAACAAGATCACAACAAATTTAAAATGCCGTTCCCGCCCTTTCTTTTCAGGTAGTTTCGAGAAAGTCGCTTTGTAATATCCGGGAAGAACAATGTATAAAAATAACTTAAGAGGGATTACCTTAGTTAGAAGGCCTATATGGCGGATTCGCTCTCTTACCTTGATAATCTCTTCATGCACAATAATAACACAAGTTCTTAAGATCATACATTTTTTGGCAATCGGCTGAAATCTGCACTTTAGGAATTGCAACCCGATGGACTAGAAATAAAAGTTATTTTGAAAATACCCTGTAGGAAAGCCCGCGCTAAAATATATACTTACTCTTGTAACTCGGTAGAATGACAGAACACTAGTGGCACACCGTCAATCGTGGAAGCCAAAAAAATACATTTTAAAATTCGAAACATACGACTTATTTTCATTATTTTTCTCTCAGTGCTTTCTGCAAAACTATCAGAAACAATTCTAGTAAGAGCTTCAGAAAAATTGAAAAAGCTGTTGAAATCCTCGCCTGTGGCTCATGTTGCCACGACATTTCTCGTAAGTTCGCCAAAGACTTCCACCCATTTTCCATAATATGATAGAGGATAGTAAATCCCTTCGTGTTTTTAAGAGGTGTATCATTTAACCCAAGGGCTATAGCGCATTCATAGGGACTCTGGGGCCCGTTTCTCGAAAGTCCCGATAACTTAACGGGCCCGAAATCGTATTTTTAAATCAGTAGGGTGTGTTCTGACCTCTAATGAAGTCCATTTTGTTTCTTTAGCTGATAACTTTACTGTCTAATTTTCGAAACTTTTGAAACTCCCGTCTCGAATGCAAAACAGAACAGCTTAACGGGCTCGGTAATTACCGGAAGCTTCGAGAAAAAAGCCCCTGGGCCCCGTTTCTCGAAAGACCCGATAACTTAACGGGCCCGAAAGTCATATTTCGAAATCAAAGTCTCGAGAAAAGTAGGGTGTTTTCTGACCTCTAATAAAGTTCATTTTGTTTATTTAGCTGATAACTTTCCTGTACAATTGTCAAAACATTTGAAACTCCCATCTGGAATGGAAAACAAAACAACTTAACGGGCCCGGTAATTACCGGGAGCTTCGAGTAACGGGCCCCTGATCCTTAAATCGAAATGAAAACGAAACAACCACTGTTAAATATAATTTCCATTCTTTATTGTACTTGACGTTGGTAATTACATTGTTTACCATTTCAGAAAATCTTGAATAAACAAGGGAATATATCCTATCTCGAAGACGAATACACTCAGACTATTAATCACAATTATAATATCTAAATAAAACGAACAGCAATACGCTTCATGTTTTTGCCAAATGTTTGCTGACAGCCAAAACAATACTAACTCTCACATAGTCATCTGTGTCACATTCTGGATGGGCTTTTTGGTTGTGATAATTCATCCAAGTGATAATTCCAACCGACATTGCGCTCTTTTCGCATTCATTCCATATGAAAAAATAGAGACTGCTCGCAGCCTACATTCATAATTGTTTTACTTATAAGAATGGCAACAGTCCATTTCATAACTTTAAAACTTAGTAGTTCACATGGCTCAAGTTCTCCTTTGCAAAGACAAGTCAATGAAACGTGTATGCAAAAATAGAATACGGGAGAACAAAAGGTGTGCTGCTAGAATCAGCTTCAATCATTTTAAACGTAGGGACAGGGCCTGGACTTCAGTGGTGTTCCGGGCGGGAAGCGGCGGCAGCAGCAGCAGCAGCCAAAGCAGCGGAATTGAGTTGTGCCTTAGACTTTTTACAGCAGCCGCAGCCGCAGCAGCATGGGCAGTGGTGGCAGCAGTGACAGCAGTGACAACAGGGGCAGCAGCACTCGTGGCAGCAGCAGCAGCATGGCTCGCAGCAGTGACAACAGCAACAAGGCTCGCAGCAGCAATGGCAGCAACAGTCGTGGCAGCAATCGTGGCAGCAGTCACAGCAGCAGTCGTGGCAGCAATCGCAACAGCAATCGTGACAACAATCACAGCAGCATTTCTTACTGGAATTGACTTTTTTCCCGATGCCATGTTGGGCTGATAAACCAGCCACAGGTTGTACAGCGCCTGGTTTTGGAATTGCCTGTTTGGCTTCACCATTTTTGCACTTACAATTGCTTTTCTTCTCGCCTTCAGTTGTACTTTTGCATTTCTTTCCTTCATCTGCTTGGGACTGGCATGAACATTTCTTCGGCTGATCTTTGTCTTTACAACCCTTGTCCTCTTTGCATGGAGTGCTACATTGACTGCTACTTTTTTCAGTGCATTTAGATTTTTTTGTCGCCTCTTTGCATTGCGTTTTAGCTGTTTTGTTGCAAACACAGGGATCTTTAACTTTTTGCTCTAGAACAACAGAAAAGTATACACGTAAGTTTTGTGCGTGAATCTTATAGTTAGCACTACTCCGCACATGCTTAAATGATCATGGTAGATAAAGGTAAAGGCTGCATACGAGCCAAGTGGCCCATCATGCTGGCGTTCAGCTCCGGTTTCAGTAGCATGAAGCGACTAGAAGTATTTCTAATTCCCCCCCCCCCCCCCCCCCCTCTGGATGGGATGCTAATCCATCAAAGGGTTATCTCCAGTAATAAATTCCATCGTATCGTTGCATTGTGAGAGTAACCTGTCTTACGCAATAACATACCACAATTACCCCGGCGAGGGTTTGCGCCCACGTGCTCGATCTGGAGGCGAGGGCAGTAATCATGAGATCACCACGCCTCCACAAATGATCATGGTACCATGACAATAATGATTAGCATAAACAGATTGCTTTCACTGGTAGTTCATTATTCTGTTTGGTATTACAGCTCAATTGACGTACGAACTATGTGAGATATATTGCAACATTTAAATATGACTCGTGGGAAACACAAGGATTGATTATGAATTACTCATACTCTATACGCCATATTTATATTCTCGGTATAGGACTGGAACTAGCTTGCAAGTGAGGCTAATGCGAGGAGTCTTACCAATTTATAAACGGACGTCAAGTTTTTTATGGGTCTGTCCTCTTATTGATGATAAATTGCGTCATAACATTGTTAAAGTGGCTGTAAAATGAATTTTATTCAAAATGATGCAAACATTGTCCATAGCGTTTCTCGCTTTTTGATTGGCTACGTAACAATGTCAATAAAATCCTATTGGTGAAAGAGTTGACAGTTTGACAGCTGAACGTTGAACTGTTGAAAACTAGCATAAATTAAAATTTGATCTTTCTGTACTCTTAATGATAAAAATGAGCCAACCAGCGCACGAGAAATTATATAGTTATTGTAAAAACGCAAATGGAATTTAATTTTTTAATGATATTCCACCGCATGAAGCCTCATTGCAAGCTAGATCCAGTCTACTACCGAGAATATGAATATGACCTATTCAGTGACCCTTGTGTTCATTTTAAATCTGGTCCTTCGTGCCGTTTGTTGCCCTCAGTCACGCGAGAATTTGGTAAAAACTAAACTTACGACTGTAAGCCTGCATATAATGTGGTCCCCATAATTATATACTTGCCGTTATACACATCAGGGAGTAGATTTCCTTTTCTTAAAAATATTGCTCTAATTTTGCCTTAAAATATTTAATATGAGGAAAAAAAACGATTTTCTTAGAGTGATAAACGATTCCAGAATTGTTAGTAGGTAGAGGTGAAGTAGACTTTCGAGTCCAATGGAGTATCAACCGGTACTTAATCTATCTTCAGTTTTCTAAATGTGAAGTGACTGGGAGTTTTTGTACGTCCCACTGGATGGGGTGCTAGTCCATCGCTGGGTTACTCCCCTTCGCAGCGTTAGATCACTATTGCTCATGTGACACCTGGGCGAGAAGAGGTACCATGATGTCTAAAAACACTATGCAATGGAACACGGCAGGGCTTAATTTAACCCGGACCCCTTGATCCAGAGTCCACTACGCCCCATACTCGGAAGTGCTAGTATTTGTCCATAATGACGCTGTACAGTTCGCTTACCATTTTCTGATTCACTCTTCCCGTTAGGTGATTCTGAGTCTATAACCATCTTGCTATTCTTCTCTTCTACTAGCTCTTCTTTGGGTTTAATGTTTTTAGTTTCATCTGCAAAGTGGCAAAGATTAAAAACGTCGCACTGTACAGTACTGATCCACGTTTTCCGTCATGAGCAATAGTGATCTAACGCTGCGAAGGGGAGTAACCCAGCGATGGACTAGCACCCCATCCAGTGGGACGTACAAAAACTCCCAGTCACTTCACATTTAGAAAACTGAAGATAGATTAAGTACCGGTTGATACTCCATTGGACTCGAAAGTCTACTTCACCTCTACCTACTAACAATTCTGGAATCGTTTATCACTCTAAGAAAATCGTTTTTTTTCCTCATATTAAATATTTTAAGGCAAAATTAGAGCAATATTTTTAAGAAAAGGAAATCTACTCCCTGATGTGTATAACGGCAAGTATATAATTATGGGGACCACATTATATGCAGGCTTACAGTCGTAAGTTTAGTTTTTACCAAATTCTCGCGTGACTGAGGGCAACAAACGGCACGAAGGACCAGATTTAAAATGAACACAAGGGTCACTGAATAGGTCATATTCATATTCTCGGTAGTAGACTGGATCTAGCTTGCAATGAGGCTTCATGCGGTGGAATATCATTAAAAAATTAAATTCCATTTGCGTTTTTACAATAACTATATAATTTCTCGTGCGCTGGTTGGCTCATTTTTATCATTAAGAGTACAGAAAGATCAAATTTTAATTTATGCTAGTTTTCAACAGTTCAACGTTCAGCTGTCAAACTGTCAACTCTTTCACCAATAGGATTTTATTGACATTGTTACGTAGCCAATCAAAAAGCGAGAAACGCTATGGACAATGTTTGCATCATTTTGAATAAAATTCATTTTACAGCCACTTTAACAATGTTATGACGCAATTTATCATCAATAAGAGGACAGACCCATAAAAAACTTGACGTCCGTTTATAAATTGGTAAGACTCCTCGCATTAGCCTCACTTGCAAGCTAGTTCCAGTCCTATACCGAGAATATAAATATGGCGTATAGAGTATGAGTAATTCATAATCAATCCTTGTGTTTCCCACGAGTCATATTTAAATGTTGCAATATATCTCACATAGTTCGTACGTCAATTGAGCTGTAATACCAAACAGAATAATGAACTACCAGTGAAAGCAATCTGTTTATGCTAATCATTATTGTCATGGTACCATGATCATTTGTGGAGGCGTGGTGATCTCATGATTACTGCCCTCGCCTCCAGATCGAGCACGTGGGCGCAAACCCTCGCCGGGGTAATTGTGGTATGTTATTGCGTAAGACAGGTTACTCTCACAATGCAACGATACGATGGAATTTATTACTGGAGATAACCCTTTGATGGATTAGCATCCCATCCAGAGGGGGGGGGGGGGGGGGGGGAATTAGAAATACTTCTAGTCGCTTCATGCTACTGAAACCGGAGCTGAACGCCAGCATGATGGGCCACTTGGCTCGTATGCAGCCTTTACCTTTATCTACCATGATCATTTAAGCATGTGCGGAGTAGTGCTAACTATAAGATTCACGCACAAAACTTACGTGTATACTTTTCTGTTGTTCTAGAGCAAAAAGTTAAAGATCCCTGTGTTTGCAACAAAACAGCTAAAACGCAATGCAAAGAGGCGACAAAAAAATCTAAATGCACTGAAAAAAGTAGCAGTCAATGTAGCACTCCATGCAAAGAGGACAAGGGTTGTAAAGACAAAGATCAGCCGAAGAAATGTTCATGCCAGTCCCAAGCAGATGAAGGAAAGAAATGCAAAAGTACAACTGAAGGCGAGAAGAAAAGCAATTGTAAGTGCAAAAATGGTGAAGCCAAACAGGCAATTCCAAAACCAGGCGCTGTACAACCTGTGGCTGGTTTATCAGCCCAACATGGCATCGGGAAAAAAGTCAATTCCAGTAAGAAATGCTGCTGTGATTGTTGTCACGATTGCTGTTGCGATTGCTGCCACGACTGCTGCTGTGACTGCTGCCACGATTGCTGCCACGACTGTTGCTGCCATTGCTGCTGCGAGCCTTGTTGCTGTTGTCACTGCTGCGAGCCATGCTGCTGCTGCTGCCACGAGTGCTGCTGCCCCTGTTGTCACTGCTGTCACTGCTGCCACCACTGCCCATGCTGCTGCGGCTGCGGCTGCTGTAAAAAGTCTAAGGCACAACTCAATTCCGCTGCTTTGGCTGCTGCTGCTGCTGCCGCCGCTTCCCGCCCGGAACACCACTGAAGTCCAGGCCCTGTCCCTACGTTTAAAATGATTGAAGCTGATTCTAGCAGCACACCTTTTGTTCTCCCGTATTCTATTTTTGCATACACGTTTCATTGACTTGTCTTTGCAAAGGAGAACTTGAGCCATGTGAACTACTAAGTTTTAAAGTTATGAAATGGACTGTTGCCATTCTTATAAGTAAAACAATTATGAATGTAGGCTGCGAGCAGTCTCTATTTTTTCATATGGAATGAATGCGAAAAGAGCGCAATGTCGGTTGGAATTATCACTTGGATGAATTATCACAACCAAAAAGCCCATCCAGAATGTGACACAGATGACTATGTGAGAGTTAGTATTGTTTTGGCTGTCAGCAAACATTTGGCAAAAACATGAAGCGTATTGCTGTTCGTTTTATTTAGATATTATAATTGTGATTAATAGTCTGAGTGTATTCGTCTTCGAGATAGGATATATTCCCTTGTTTATTCAAGATTTTCTGAAATGGTAAACAATGTAATTACCAACGTCAAGTACAATAAAGAATGGAAATTATATTTAACAGTGGTTGTTTCGTTTTCATTTCGATTTAAGGATCAGGGGCCCGTTACTCGAAGCTCCCGGTAATTACCGGGCCCGTTAAGTTGTTTTGTTTTCCATTCCAGATGGGAGTTTCAAATGTTTTGACAATTGTACAGGAAAGTTATCAGCTAAATAAACAAAATGAACTTTATTAGAGGTCAGAAAACACCCTACTTTTCTCGAGACTTTGATTTCGAAATATGACTTTCGGGCCCGTTAAGTTATCGGGTCTTTCGAGAAACGGGGCCCAGGGGCTTTTTTCTCGAAGCTTCCGGTAATTACCGAGCCCGTTAAGCTGTTCTGTTTTGCATTCGAGACGGGAGTTTCAAAAGTTTCGAAAATTAGACAGTAAAGTTATCAGCTAAAGAAACAAAATGGACTTCATTAGAGGTCAGAACACACCCTACTGATTTAAAAATACGATTTCGGGCCCGTTAAGTTATCGGGACTTTCGAGAAACGGGCCCCAGAGTCCCTATGAATGCGCTATAGCCCTTGGGTTAAATGATACACCTCTTAAAAACACGAAGGGATTTACTATCCTCTATCATATTATGGAAAATGGGTGGAAGTCTTTGGCGAACTTACGAGAAATGTCGTGGCAACATGAGCCACAGGCGAGGATTTCAACAGCTTTTTCAATTTTTCTGAAGCTCTTACTAGAATTGTTTCTGATAGTTTTGCAGAAAGCACTGAGAGAAAAATAATGAAAATAAGTCGTATGTTTCGAATTTTAAAATGTATTTTTTTGGCTTCCACGATTGACGGTGTGCCACTAGTGTTCTGTCATTCTACCGAGTTACAAGAGTAAGTATATATTTTAGCGCGGGCTTTCCTACAGGGTATTTTCAAAATAACTTTTATTTCTAGTCCATCGGGTTGCAATTCCTAAAGTGCAGATTTCAGCCGATTGCCAAAAAATGTATGATCTTAAGAACTTGTGTTATTATTGTGCATGAAGAGATTATCAAGGTAAGAGAGCGAATCCGCCATATAGGCCTTCTAACTAAGGTAATCCCTCTTAAGTTATTTTTATACATTGTTCTTCCCGGATATTACAAAGCGACTTTCTCGAAACTACCTGAAAAGAAAGGGCGGGAACGGCATTTTAAATTTGTTGTGATCTTGTTTCATAGCAGAGATGTTTTCTGCACTCTCCGCTGCCCTTTTGTTCGGCTGGGCTTTCGTTTTTTTGTGTGCTCGATTGGCTGTTCATTATTTGGCTTTTTATTCGGATTTAGGAAATTTAATTCCCCATTTTTAACGGCAACGGCAACGAGTACAATGATTGTATAAGCGTGCGTTATAATTCTTTGTTCATTTCTTTGCCGTTGTACACAAAGTTCACAAAACAACGTAAAATAGTCACATTCTGCATATTCGAGAGAATGTGAACTATAAGACGGCCAATTTTAAAAATTTATTCGAATTTTGACGCTGCCCGAAATCCTGTTTGGGATATTTGTTACAGTTTAGACAAACTGAATGAATCGCGAGATTCTTAGATCGACGTTGTCTTTGGCGTTGCTACTTAAACTGCTTTTTGGATGCTTGGGCAGTTAGCGGCGTCTGCCTGCACTTTCGAACATCTGTTTGTTCGGTTGCCTAGCTTGTGTTTGGGCGCTTGTTTACTTTGCACTCGTTTGTCTAAACATTTCTTTGCTGTTCATTCAATTGTTATTGTTTGTGCAGTGGACATTCGTCTCTTATTTAACTCTTATTAAAGTCTCGAAATGTATTAAAACTTACCGAGAGCCGAAGATCCCTTGCTTGTTATCAAAATATATATCAGAGAAGACATTTCCACAGCGTTGGAGGTTTTCCTTTGCTTGAAACGGTACGAAGCGACATAAACTGATCCTCCACGAAAAAATCCACGCAACGCGCGAGTTGTCTGATCCGCGGACGACGACGCCTAGTAGAAAATGAACTTATTTTAAAGCGGAGCCATCCGGCGGCAGGAAGGACCGCCAAGCGGAGCCAAATAACCATATAGGGAAAAAGAAACCCATTGAGTTTCTCATGGTTATCATGGGCAGCAGTATTGCTCGTGGGCGCGTACGCACGACGACGACAACGACGGTGGAGTCGCGCAACATTGCCGGATTTCATACCGTGAGGGTCTGGGTACAATCGGTGTATTATGGGATTAACAACACAAGACCCATATATTCAGGAAGAGCACACCGAGCTTTACAAAATCCTTAAGTTTCGTGTAAATTGCGCCAATATTGAACAAGCTACAGCCATTCAAAAAGGTAAAAATTTAGTAACAAATGTATGGATTGCCGGAGACTTGTCCGGAAATCCATACATTTTCCGGACAAGTGTCCGGCAATCCATACATTTGTTACTAAATTTTTACGTTTTTGAATGGCTGTATCTTGTTCAATATTGGCCCAATTAACACGAAACTTAAAGATTTTGTAAAGCTCGATGTGCTCTTTCTGAATATATGGGTCTTGTGTTGTTAATCCCATAATACACCGATTGTACCCAGGCCCCCGACGTATGAAATCCGGCAATGGCGGCCATACTCCAAATAATATATAGGTTGACAGACATGCAGCCTTGGTTTAAAGTGTACTTCTTTGATATTGGACATCCATGTTATGATCAATTGACACCTGTCAAAACAAGGTATCTGCTGACCAGTATCACGTGACCAAATCGCAGGCTCAAGTGTACAACTCATCGAGGTCACGTGCTTTTTGAAGTTGACCGCCGACCGAGTGCTGGTTTTCGATTAGATCGCGGGCTCATGTCATGTTAACTTGTTTAAAACAGAGCAGGATTGTTCAGAAGCCGGCTAACGCTAGCCCAGGATTGAAATTTATTCGAATTATAACTTTTTATTCTATGCAAATGTGTTTTGCTGCTTTGTTTTGTGTTTGTAAAACTCAAAACAGAAAACCTCACCGCAAGGTTACAAGACTCAAATCAAAATTCTACCTTTTCCTGGGTTAGCTTAATCGCGACCTTGTCAATCATGAAAAATGGTCGTGCTTTGAAATAGATACCAGAAATGGGAAGAGCGTGTTGAAATTGAGGAGATTTTTGAGGCCACTGACGCTTTAGTGCAAAATCATAGTTTGAAATTCAAGCGAATTTGCATGCTGGATGGCAACTGTGCTTTTATAATAGCGGAATTTTATTGTTTTAGGGTCGCTTGAGGTTATTTACCTGGTTTGTCGAGAGAACCCTATGTCGTTAATTTGGACGGAAAGATCGTCGTACTACTGCAAAAATTATAAACAACTCAACCGTTACCATCCTATTTTCAGCATTGATGCCGGCTGAAACGTTGAAACAGATACGTCATCGAAAGTTGATCAACTGTTTCAAGCGCATCTGTTATTAGTCGAAAGCTAATTGAAATCTGATAGGAAGGTTTTTCTAAGAGGACATGGCCAGGCAACCTTGTTCCCAGGGCCTTTTCGGTAACCTGAAAGTGATCTCTGCCGTTGATTTTTGTGTTGTTGTACACCCTTAAGGCACAAGTGGAAAAGAATGATTGTTTACGACACCTAATACTCCACACAAGGAGTGTGGGATATAGGGAGCTATATTGTTCGAATTCTTGGATGCTCATGCATTAGTACCCTTAGAAAACTTTCTTTTCACGTTTTGTTTTACATTTAATTGCTTGTCGTTTTTGGTGGCACAAAAGGCTGGCGGACAAAGGGCGTGCATTGGCCACCGGACTGACACACCCAGTGCCGTTAATAAAGAGTTTGAATAAGGAAGTCCTCAGCAAGCCGCATAAAACATCTAATTTTGTTGTCGTTTCCTCTAATCCAGCACAAAAATGCAAAAAGAAACCATTTTCTATTCTTGGCAGATGTACAAGTATAAGTTGCGCCGTCGCGAAGAAATATTCAGATCGAAAATTTCCATCGCACGAAAACTGATGAAATGCCTCGATCCGGCGTTTCGGTCAACATATTTACAGAAGTCTTAATGCATTGCTTGATTTGTCATAAATTGTGGTTCTCGGAAAGCAGTGACCCCTCGAAAGTAGCAAAGCTCTGAAAGCTTTAGGAGGCTGCTACAAAAAACCAAACCTAATTACCCCAGTTGTATTAAGAAAATAGCATACGATATTGATGCCACGTCAATCCGTAGACATTAAATATCGAACGTACAAGAGCTCGCATAATAACAAAATATGTAATTGTTTAGTAAGATTAAATGACAACCGGCTTTAAACGCAGTCTGCGTCTTTCTTCAATTACCAAACTTCATATAATTGAATGGCCAGTGCCGGTAAGAGGTAATCCTTGAGTTGAAGTGGATTCCGCGAAAGTGACAGAAGTGATCATAAAGCGGTTGACAAGCCATCAGGTATCTCGTAAATTGAAACACCCTAACTGGTTGTAGAAGCAGCGAAAATATACTTCGCATAACTCAAAAATTACCCTCTGAAAACCGTAATAATAAACTGCAATTACTCCATATTAAACCAAGATCTGGTTTACAGAAATGTAAGGTTATTATCTTGGTAAAACAGTGTGTTGACGGGCAAATTTCAGTCATCTATGAACAACAGGTCACCAGTTCAATTGATCATTTAAGAGCAAATTACATCATATAGGCAATACCTCAATTGGCCGACTCAGTTTTACTCAGTTTTGTGTTGGTTGTCACTATGAAGGCGACATTGCTTCTTTGGTTTGCTTTGTTAAGCTCTGTTTCTTTACTGGTGGGAGCAAAATCAATCAAATCGAAGCATGGTAAGATTCCTTTCGTTACAGCGAGAGTAAAACGACTTTGTTTACGAATTATTCGAGTTCGGTTCTGTTGAAAAACTTCGGCTTCATCGACTGATCACTTTCAATGATTAATGGGTCGATGTTGCTTTAAAGGTGTTATTTTTCTAATTGCGCTAATTTAAAACGAAAATAAGACAGACAGTGTAGACAGTACAAAAAAAATTGTTTTCCAATATTAAGGAAACAAGCAACTTCAAGCTAGAAGAGGTGGTGTCCATTGAGATAAATCAAAAAGCCCTATCATAATGGAAATAGGGGATGTTTATGTATAAGCTATCGTTAGTTTAACGCGGTTTAAAATTTTCTTGATCTCTTACAAAATTTGATCACAATAAACCTATTGTTTTCACGTAATTAATATATGGCAAACTGGGTCAAGAACTGACATGTGTTAGCGACAAAGAAGACCAACATGTCCGCCAAAGACTTATTGGTTATAATCAAGCGACCTAATTTGTAAACAGTTCGTAGGTAAAAGTGACTTATTGTAATCCTTTTTTGCTGCAGATGAACAGAAGGAAGCAGATGAAAATAAATGCACCTGTGAAATACCAGCAGACGAACAGCAAAGGATACAACAAGAAAACTGCGATTGCTCCAAACAGGATATGAAAAAATGTCAGAGCGACGACAAAAAGAGCTGCGATTGTCCGTCAGCGAGTAAAACGGAGAAAGGTGTCAAGTCTGAGCAATGTCCGTGCAAGAATGCTGATGATACAGAAAAGAATACTAGTCACAGGAACAGCACTAAGCGATGCGACTGCAACTGCAGTCCACGCTCCAAGTCAGGGGACGCAGCTGTATCTCAAGTGAGAGAAAACCCAGGTATCTTGGCAGTTGCACCCATTATGCAGCAAGCAGACGGCAGTCAGCCGACTGGCGGAAGAAGAGGAAAGGGATCCAAGAAATGCTGCTGCTGCGACTGCTGCCATGACTGTTGCTGCCACTGTTGCGAGCCATGCTGTTGCTGCTGTCACTGCTGTGAGCCGTGCTGCTGCTGTTGTTGTCACGAGTGTTGTTGCCCATGCTGCTGCCACTGTTGCCATTGCTGCCCCTGCTGCTGCCACTGCTGCTGTAAGAAGTCACAGGCTTCGGCCCAAGTACCAAATGCGGTGAACCCACTTATCGCTGGTGCACACGCGAAGCCACAGCATCATTAAGAACGGAAATTCCAGTGAACCGATGTCGTTACCGGCTTAATTCACTTATTAATAAAATGACTCTCGAGAAAACCCTGTCATTGCCACAATATTATGATGAAAGTAACTTTGACCATGTGTAGTGGAAGTGTCAGTTCAAAATAAATATTTGAATTGTTGTCATACTTATGTCTTTCTCTTACTGAAGTTGCCAAAAGATTGCTCGCAAGCTACCGTTTTAGACAAAAGACAATGTGAGCTTTCTTACTAACTTGGTCATGGACCAACGAGTATATACCTTCACGATAAAGATAACCCAACTTCGAAAAACACTGTCTACTGATGTTACAAAGTCTTGCGCCTATAAATAAATTCCTTTCGAAAGAAACCAAAGTGGCAGCATCGAGCCCGATCAGACGTAACTAGAAAGTTAAAGTTTTGCAGCCCTTACGTAATACTCAGCAGATTTATGTCTTTGTGTTAAAGCTGAGAATTTGCACAAATGAAGGGAGAAGGAAAGATCGAACCAGGGGAATATCAGCACACGGGCATTATAAGCACTGAAATGCTTGGGTCAAAATATTCTTTAGCGCCGTCATAAACTTCAGAAACTGACAATAGACATAAAACCACATGCTCAGGAATACTAGGGGAATACCCTTTGGACTTTTGTGGTTCTGATACTTTTTGATTTACAATTCTGTAGTTTTATGTTTTCAAAACACAGCGTCTTTGCACTTTTCTTTGCAACGTTTTCCACGATTCTACGTCAGCTCTTTAAAAATCAAACAACAAATGACCATTTTTAGACTAATATAGAAGTGTGAGTGACACAATTGCTCATACTCCAAGTATTTCTTTTCAATTATTATAAAGACCCTGTTAAATTGGTTCACTACACTGGCAGACTGGGAAATTCTGCTGCGCATTTTCCAGTGCCATATGTGCTGAAATAGAAGTAAAAAGATAGATACGTGCTAATTGATAGTATTTAAAAACAGTAAATGACTAGGCCTGTTCATAACAGGTGTTGCTACGGTAATTGTTGGTACCAGTGCCAGCGTTACACGGGCGAGAACAAGGGTCATTCTGTCGCTCTACGCTTCAATATGATAGGGGAATTAAATTGAATTTCTATGATTAACAATGGCCTTTGCGTTGCAAACCAACAAAATCTGTTTAATTTCATCAACCTGATAAACTCACTTCTCCAATTTTCTCACTGGTGTGGGTGATGTGATAGAAAAGTCTGTTAAGGGTATATGAGCAAACTTTCACTTGCTGCGAAACCTGTTTTACAAAGACCTTTAGTAAGGTGCTGTTGTCTTGATTAACACCTAAACTGAGATGTGAAATAAATGGACAAAAGGGAGGACTATCTGTTATGAAATGGCCAGCCATATAATTTTTGGTTTCCGGGCTCGGTGAGATCCGCCTACCCGACTACAATATGCAAAACACAATTCTCTGTTGGATCTCAGTTTTTTCTCAGTTTTCTTTGAAGTATTTAATGTTTTGCTTACGACTGACACTGAGTTTGAACGACGGTAATATGAAGTTTGATTGTTTTGATTGTCTTCAAACTAAATTTAAACACCAATGTTGATTTGCTTGTTTATTTGTTGACATTAAAAACGGTGGATAAAATATTGCCACTAATTCACACAACAAACAGTTCTTTGATTTTCCCTTCAAGGAAAACTGTTTCTCCATTATACATGTATTTTCAACTATTGGTGTATTTTAATTTCTCGTGGAAATGCCCTTTCGACCTCTGGTATGCATTTAACCTGTCACTGGTTTCATCGTTTCCTGCGTCGACATTTCGCCTTCTTCGTCGACAGTGAAAACTAAAATTATTACTATTCCTGTAATTTCTAAAATGGTTTTCGTAATTCCGAGCACTGTTTGTTGATTTTCTGAAACAGCTTTGTAGTAAAATTTCCACAGTTGATTAATTTTCGACAAAAAGCGATAAACAAAAACCTCTTCTAACTAAACGCTGGCAGTTGGTGACGCATTCACGCGTCTTGTTATAAGCTTGAATTGACAAGAAAAGAAAGTTCTGCAAAATTAATGAGAAGAATCGATTGAAAAACGTTGACTTGTAAACAAAATTGTACTAGACGCTGAGATTCAATTTTTTTTTAACCACGTACAAGCACAATAAAGAACAACAAATTCAAATTCTAGGCTCTCCTTCCCTACAAAGACTGGACAAAGTTAAACGGAAGTGTCTAACCAGAAATTTGACCTTGTTTCCAAATTTGGAAACAGTGAGGTGTCACCTAATTTGTAAATGACCTGTCATCCAATAGAATTAAAGAAGAAGTAATCACACAATAGAACACCCTAGCCAACCAAAATTCATGTAGTAAATATTTCAAATCTTACCTAATTTCAAGTCATTTTACGGGAATTGCAGTTTATGAGACAATATATCGAGGCCAAGATAGTTAGTTACATTGTTGTTGTTTACGATACCTCTAATAGTTTCGCCTAAGGTTTTTAGAAAAACATAGCAGCGAAATGATGAAAACTACCGTGTTATTGGTAGTTTTCACATTATTTGTTGTCGTCCATCAAACATCAGCCGTTCCTGTAGCCTCCTCTTACAAGCTAGAAAATGAAAATGTTATGGACGTAATGGAGGCTAAGGAGAAAAGTGAAGAGGCCAGCGACGATGACAAGGCCAAGGATGACGAGGAAGAAGAAGCTGATAAGGAGGAAGAAAAATCTGATGAAGACAAAAAAGAAGATGACGTGAAAAACGACGACGACGAAGACAAGGAGAATGAAGAGAAAAAGGAAGACGAAGAGAAGAAGGAGGATGAGGAAAAGAAGGATGATGATGAGAAGAAGGACGACAAGGAAGAAGACGAGGAGGAGGACAAAGAGGAGGAACCTGATCTCAACGAGCAACAGAATGATCAAGAATCATCTGGGGAAGAAAGTGTAGATCTTGACTCCGATCATCTCGTGCTTCAGGGAAGCGGCAATGGAAAAATCAAAGGTGTGGTGATAGACGATTCAGACAAAGAAAAGGACAAACCCGAAAAGCGATCCATTGACGATGGCAAAAAACCTTCCAAGAGCACACAAGGTAGGTTCATTTTCGTGTTAAAGAATGATTTGTTTTTTATCGTAACATTGTTTACAGCCATGTATTAAATATATGCTGAGTGTTAAGGGGGTAAGTCGAGAAACTGGCCGAACAAGAATTGCCAGTTTACCTCTTCACGAGATATATAATAAATGACCTGGTTAATGAGTATCCTTGAAAAATTCTCGTACTGTGAAATTAATAAATATATAGAAGTTGTAGCGTTTAAAACGGAAATTCGACTGCTGAATTCAATGTTTTAGAACAAATCGTAATCGTAAAGACCAAATCATTAATATTTTATCAGGCTTTGGCGTTTTGTAATACGGTTGTGTCTTCGAATTTTAGGAGACAAAACAAATCAAGTTGAGTCTTCACCTTCCTTCAAATAACCACATCGCTGCAAAGCAAAAAGATTTTTCGGAGTTAAAGGGTTCAAATGATTTTCTTGTTAAATGAAGCGTTCACGGATTACAGGTCAATAACCACCTGCACTAATCAATATAGAAGAGATGAACTTATGTTTTGACAAGTTTTATTTTACGTTAAGGCTAAATATAAGCAATTCTAGGTTAACATTTGAACTGAAAACTTCTTCACTGTGAAATACCAAAATTTCTAAAGTGAATAAATTGAAATTGACCGAGTTAGAATTTTCAGTAAAATAATAATTGACGTGCTGAAATCTTGTAACACTGCAAAGTTCTTACCAAAGCATGTTGAAAGTTTGGGTAGTCCAAGTCGTCATTTTTTATTAGTCATGATTTACTCCCCTGTCTAATTGATACACCCAACAAACATACCCGAAGAACGAATCCCCTCGTCGAAAATTTTTGTGCTATATTTCAGCGTCGCACCTGGATATAAAATAATATTTAAAACAGTACATTTTGCATGAACTAACGTTATAAATTTGCATGTTATATTTTTGCATGTTGCATGATACTACTTGCATGAACAGTCCAAGATAAACGTAGCTGTTGTGGTTGCTGGGGTGAACCAGGTGAAGGCTGCGGCTGTGGTAACTGCTGTGGCGGTTTTGAATGCCCCCACGCCTGCGGAGGCTGCGGATGCGGTTGCTGTCCGCATCTTAACTTCCCCGTCACGTTCGGTGCATGTGTTAACAATCCGTGCTGCGAATGCTGTCAGAAAAAGCCACCGAAAGGCAAATGTCAGTGGCCTTGCATGTGGCCCTGCTGCTGCGAATGTGACCCACCTAAGTTTAAATTCACACCCATCAAGCCCAAACCGATGTGTCATTGTCCACACTGCCATGGATGCTGCGGCGGAAAGAAGAGCGCAGGTTAGTTCAAATTTTTGATGTTAGTTTGTTAAGTCCTTTCTTGGAATTCGAAATTCTGGAAGAAAACTTCAGTGTAAGATAACTGATTTTAGTCAAACGGGTTTCACCTTAGTTATTAGACTTGGTCAATATGCAAGTTAAGTCACTCGGATTTTTGTGACGAGCTGCTGTTCAGTGTACACTTAACATTTAATTACCCTGAAGCCTTAGGGTTCCTCTTGATATGAGCACATGACTCGTTCTCACTATTAAAGGAGGAAAACGTTACCAATGAAATAAATCTTGTCAAAAAATCCAGATCAAACAGTGAACACTTGTGAGAAAAATGTTTCTAGTGCATAAGTTTTTTTTTCCTTAATAAATTTATCGTGGAACTAGAAGTGTCCAAAAATGCATGTGAAAATTATAGGTACATGTACTTACTACAGATAATCACAATTTAATCTATTACTCTTTGTAGGTCCATTAAAGAGAGGTGATGTGGCAAAGCGTTGCGGATGCGGTGGATGCGGTGGATGCGGTGGATGCGGTGGATGCGGTGGATGCGGTGGATTCGGTGGATTCGGTGATGGTTTTGGATACGGTTACGGTTGTGGTTTTGGTCCGTACGGTTTCGGTGGTTATGGACCTTTCGGTGGATACGGACCATTTGGATACGGACCTTTCGGTGGATATGGAGGATATGGACACGGTTTTGGCCCTTATCCATTTTACTAGGTGAGGACAGGTTTTACAGGTTGTTTTACGCCGGGCACTGGACTAGTTAGGCAGAGCGATAATGATAAAAACTGAACAACATTTATGGGCCATGTGAATTAAGCCTTGGTTGACCCGAGGCATGGTTTTGAGTCAGCTTAAGTTAAAGTCTTAACCCATGCAAACGCAACAAAAAACCTTACGAGACGAAAGCAAAAAGAAATTTGAGGCATCTCAAATTGTTATAGGGGCTACGTCACGGTATTTTGATTTATTTTGACCATCGACATTAAATTGAAGGAAACCTGAAAACAATACTTAAGAAAGATAGGAAAACACTAAAGAGATAATAATAAACCATAAGGGAACAAGGATGGTTAGGGATGGAGAAGATTAACACGGATTACCAACAACAAAATTTGACGTAGCTCCTTTAACGATGAGGAGGGAAGGAATGCATTTTGCCTTGGCCTCGCTGTCATACCGAGATAAAAATGTCCTCTGAGAAAAAGGCTGTAACCTCGCAGCTAACGAATTCAGTGTGGTCTATAATTTTGGATTTTTTAGGGAAAGTATTAAATTTGCAAAGCGAGCTCGAGCTCGAGCTAACATGCTGGGAAATGGCTTGTCGTGTCTGAGTGGGGACGTTTTTTCCCTCAAAGATGGAGGACAAGTAATTTGCGTTATTTAGTTTAAAAGATTGTTTAACATTTAATCGATCATTTGAATTGACGATTTTTTCTAACTTTTTCAGGTCCTATGATTATACGCAAAATGTCATCTCCTTGCGGAGGGCTGTTTCAAGAGGCACGCCCTGCTTCGTCGCTTCCTAGCATGAGAAACTATATCTCAAAGTAATTTTCCTTGTAAAAAAGATACAAAATGTAACAATACAAAAATTGCCAAAATGAGAAAATGATAGCAATCAATGACAAAAGGACGGCGTTTTCATGGATTTAAAAGAAACGTACCAATAAAGAAACTGCTTTTGGAACATATTTTTGCACCACGCAATTATCAGTCGAACACCAAGTACATTCGATGACAGCATGTTAGAAAATAAAAGAAATCAACTTTGTGGTGTCTACTTTTCTTACCCCTTTACTTCATCTTTAGTAATTAATTAAACTGATATGGCTGTTTCCCTTAAATGCCTGTTAGACAGACTTAAGCACTCATACATTTCGACCACGTCCTCGGATCTAGCTAGGCTGTCGTTTTATTGAATTTATTCAATTTACTTATCACGCTTAGCTTGTAATCTTGCAAACTAAGAAAAACCGTGGCAGCACCATTGTCGCGAGAAAATAAATGAAAGATCATTGATGTCGACAGCACCGTTCTTGTTTCGCATTACGAGTTCAGACGCTTGAACATTAAACTGTTCAATTTGTGGAAAGAAAGCTGAACTTATCCTGGTCAGAAAAAAGAAGTGAGATATTTGAGATTCATCCACAGACGAACGCGGCCCCGGACGCCTTTTTGTTGCACTCTTGATATTTTGTTACGTTTTGAAGTTTAAATGCAATTATCTCATGTAAAAAAAGACGGGATGTTTAAACGTGGTTTCGTCGATCACAAGCTCATTCATTATGAATTATCGTCTCAGTCGGGTTGAAAATGAAACAAGCTTTCCCCTCTTGATCACCAGAAAGTCCAGAATCGAGTTTCATTTACTTTCTTTCTTGGAAAATGTTACTAAATGATATGGGCAGAGGCGCCAAGATCCGTTTATAAAAAAAGGTGCGAATATCGACCGATTTCTACCATTTTAGATAATCCAAAGGTCTTTGTGTTTCTCTTTCCCCTAAAAATAACCTTCGTGTATCTTTTCGAGACATGCGATATAGAGTAAGATGTGCTACAATTTTGAAGCAATCTCTGCCATATGACATAAAAATGTACGCTCTTTGTCATGCCCAGAAACTCGAAATAATCATTTCACAGTGTAGTTGTCCTGTGCCTAGGTTATGTTGTTTTAAATAAAAGTTCTCGTTGCAGTGATCACACAAATTGACGAATATTACTAAACTGGAAGTAAAAATAAATCATGCTCGTTCGATCTCCTCTCAAGAGGGCTAAAAATTTATCTAAATATACCTCAGTTTTCGCCCTTCATAGTATTTTATCTCATTACAGCAAGTGAGCTTTAAATTGAATACAAGCTGTCGAAAGCTGCCCTGCCTACGTTTAGTCAAAGCATTTAGGAATTGAAACAGATTTTTTAAAGCGTTTGTTAGCACTTTTGCAATGCGGATTAGTCATACAACAAAGAGTGAACAATGCTTAGAGCGCAAATATTCCATTTGCTTACATGTGTCTGCATCATTCATTGCTGGAGGTAGGAAGAGAAATACCTCGGCTAGAAAACTCGCTTGTATCGAAGACGGCTGACTCTGGTCATTACTCGCCAGCTTCTCTTCGTTAACGCTGGTGAGTATTTTGTTGCGATCTGCCCATTCATATTTTCGGTTGCTTTCTTCCACTTTGGCAAAACCATAGACAGGGCAGCTTCGTCAACAAGAAATATCCCCTTCTTTATTCGCATTGTGGATAAGTCTACTATACATCTGACGGCAGATGGTAATTCTTTGTACGAAGCTGACCTGGTTATGCACTTATTTCCTCTTCATCTTTTGCAAAATGTAGCACATAAATAAATATGACTAATTTTCTACCTGATCTCTCTACAATAGCTCGGCGTTCAGGATTTTGCGGATGCAGCAATTGTTGCGGTGGCTTTGGATGCCCCCATATTTGCCATCACTGTTGTGGCGGTTGCTGTGGATGCGGTTGCTGTGGTTGTGGTGATTCGATGACATTCCCAGTCACATTTGGAGCATGTGTTGACAATCCATGTTGCCAATGCTGCAAGAAGCCACCTAAGAAAGGTTTTTGCCAGTGGCCATGCATGTGGCCATGCTGCTGTGAGTGCAAAGTTCCTGAGTTTAAATTGAAGCCCTTGAAGCCCAAAGCAGTCCCCAAGGAATGCCAAGAATGTTGTCATGGCTGTTGTCATGGCTGTTGCCATGGCTGCTGCCACTGCTGTCACTGTTGCCGAAAACGTGGAGGTAAAGTATTAGCGAATAACAAACAACCCTGGTCTAAAAGAGTTCTTATCTCTCCACTACTTGAGTTAATTCTCCTGGAACATCATAACCCTCATCATTGTGCTTGCTGTCAGTTTAAGTCCAGACCTCGATCCAAGTCAGTTTCCCGATCGATCAGCAGATACGTAAATAATGTTTATTTTATCCAGTCTTTGAGAATTTCAGTGAAGTTGAGATTTGGATGCGCTAGAAAAAAGAATTTAAAAAAATCAATAAACCCCCTTAACATTAAGCGAAAACAAAATTTTCTCTTGCCAGGTGATTGCAGCAAGCGGTGCTTCGTTCCGCAAGCCCTCACAAGTATTCAGCCGTTCCCTTATGTCTTCAATCCTCTTGTACCAGTGTACTATGGGGTCCCATTAGCGACATACCCACCTTATTATTACTTCTGAAGACGGTGAGTGTCAATGTCTGTCTAACTCTCCCATGGAGGAACACCATTGTAAATCTTTCATCAGAGTATCGTGATATGTTGGATGTCGATATCAGAGCTCTGTTTTGGATCAACTTATTTTGTACTATCGCGAGAAAGAACGTGGCACAGTGCCAACAAATTTAAGTAGGACATTAGGTGAAATAGTGATAAGGGCTTTTGAAAAGGCGCGTTGATTACGAAATGACTTCACGTCAGTACATTGACATTCTTTTGATTCTTTCTTGCAGGATTCCCTTGAAAACAAAGCGGCGACATGCTGATGAGGAATCTAATAATAATAAAGAACACAAATTAGAGAATTGTTGGACTATTTACATTGTTAAAATTGTAGATTTAAAACTAGACATTTAAAAATAATTTTGAATAAAGTAAAATTTCCAATAAAAATAAATTTTTAAGGGGCACACTTTTGTTGCATAATTTGCTGTTATTTACTTAAGTATTACTTGAGAGTACTATGCGTTAAAAGGTAGTTCCGTTTATTGAAAGAAAATGGTAAATTAAAATGGTAAATTAAAAACTATTTTAAAAGCAGGTATTTAAACGTAATCATCATGGCGAACGTAAATAGCACATGATGAAAGTTAAATTGACACATTTGAATATGAAAAAAAGTTATGAATATCAAGAAATAAATATACGGCTCAAAAAGACAAGTTATTTGTTTTAATCCACATCTTAGGTAAAGTGTTTCTTTCTAAGTTTTGTTTTATTCCTTTGTCTTTTTTTCCTTCTTTCTTGGACTTTTTCAAATTCCATCATTACAGCAAAGCGTTGTGGATGTGGAGGATGTGGAGGATGTGGAGGATGTGGAGATGCTTTTGACTCTGGTGGCTGTGACTACATGGGGGCAGGCTGTGGTGGAGCACCTGGAGGCATCTACGGATGTGGATGTGGATGTGGAGGATGCGGAACATGCGGCACCAACGACTGGTGTGCTCCAGGTACCATGTGTTCTAACTGCAAGGGAGGATTTGGTCCTCCAGTCACTTGCTCAGGGTGCAACACTGGCTGCTGCCCGAGTCTCACTTTCCCTTGTGCATTTGGCGCCACTGTGAACAACCCTGGTTGTGAATGCTGCAAAGAGAAGACCCCACCTGGAAAGTGCAAGTGGCCTTGCATGTGGCCTTGCTGCTGCACCTGCACACCACCCAAATTTGAGTTCAAGCCTCTCAAACCTGAACCTGTATGCCACTGCCCATCACCACACAGCCACCACACGGCCTGTGGACATCACTGTTTAAGGAGAACGGGTATGAAATTGTCCGGTTTAGTATTCGATACATCTTGCGGAAACAAGATTGAAATACATAATATACTTTTAAGCAAACGCGTGTTCTAACTTTCTAACAGTGTCACTAGAAGCTGAATTTCTCAAACAAGATTGAAATACATAATATACTTTTAAGTAAACGCGTGTTCTAACTTTCTAGCATTGTCACTAGGAGCTGAATCCCACAGCTGCAAACTCTTTCTTTTTTTTTCCCTTTAGTTCTCTTCTTATTGGAAAGTATAGTACTACGCTTTAACAAAAATTAACGATTTTTGAGTATAACTGAGTCTCTGTTACGACTTTAGCCATTCTTTTGTTTTATCCGTAGCTAAACGTGGCCCCGTGAAACGAAGCTTAATGGAGGAACAACCATCTGCTTATATGCCCGCTCCCTACAATTACGGCTATGCACCATTCTACAACCCATTCTACAATGGAATACCAATGATGCCTTTTCCAAGACCATTTTAATTTAACTAATTAATAAGGTACGTTAAAGAATCAGAGAACAATTAGTTTAATCAATTCCATGATCCGTTGGAATATTTGCTCGAAAACGTTATTTCTCACGGCAACACAGAACAAAATGCATGATGCTCAAATATTATTACCTAGTA
>JAHPZR010021443.1:15000-19333 GCA_019787425.1 Platygyra sinensis | reverse complement strand
AACCCTGGTCTAAAAGAGTTCTTATCTCTCCACTACTTGAGTTAATTCTCCTGGAACATCATAACCCTCATCATTGTGCTTGCTGTCAGTTTAAGTCCAGACCTCGATCCAAGTCAGTTTCCCGATCGATCAGCAGATACGTAAATAATGTTTATTTTATCCAGTCTTTGAGAATTTCAGTGAAGTTGAGATTTGGATGCGCTAGAAAAAAGAATTTAAAAAAATCAATAAACCCCCTTAACATTAAGCGAAAACAAAATTTTCTCTTGCCAGGTGATTGCAGCAAGCGGTGCTTCGTTCCGCAAGCCCTCACAAGTATTCAGCCGTTCCCTTATGTCTTCAATCCTCTTGTACCAGTGTACTATGGGGTCCCATTAGCGACATACCCACCTTATTATTACTTCTGAAGACGGTGAGTGTCAATGTCTGTCTAACTCTCCCATGGAGGAACACCATTGTAAATCTTTCATCAGAGTATCGTGATATGTTGGATGTCGATATCAGAGCTCTGTTTTGGATCAACTTATTTTGTACTATCGCGAGAAAGAACGTGGCACAGTGCCAACAAATTTAAGTAGGACATTAGGTGAAATAGTGATAAGGGCTTTTGAAAAGGCGCGTTGATTACGAAATGACTTCACGTCAGTACATTGACATTCTTTTGATTCTTTCTTGCAGGATTCCCTTGAAAACAAAGCGGCGACATGCTGATGAGGAATCTAATAATAATAAAGAACACAAATTAGAGAATTGTTGGACTATTTACATTGTTAAAATTGTAGATTTAAAACTAGACATTTAAAAATAATTTTGAATAAAGTAAAATTTCCAATAAAAATAAATTTTTAAGGGGCACACTTTTGTTGCATAATTTGCTGTTATTTACTTAAGTATTACTTGAGAGTACTATGCGTTAAAAGGTAGTTCCGTTTATTGAAAGAAAATGGTAAATTAAAATGGTAAATTAAAAACTATTTTAAAAGCAGGTATTTAAACGTAATCATCATGGCGAACGTAAATAGCACATGATGAAAGTTAAATTGACACATTTGAATATGAAAAAAAGTTATGAATATCAAGAAATAAATATACGGCTCAAAAAGACAAGTTATTTGTTTTAATCCACATCTTAGGTAAAGTGTTTCTTTCTAAGTTTTGTTTTATTCCTTTGTCTTTTTTTCCTTCTTTCTTGGACTTTTTCAAATTCCATCATTACAGCAAAGCGTTGTGGATGTGGAGGATGTGGAGGATGTGGAGGATGTGGAGATGCTTTTGACTCTGGTGGCTGTGACTACATGGGGGCAGGCTGTGGTGGAGCACCTGGAGGCATCTACGGATGTGGATGTGGATGTGGAGGATGCGGAACATGCGGCACCAACGACTGGTGTGCTCCAGGTACCATGTGTTCTAACTGCAAGGGAGGATTTGGTCCTCCAGTCACTTGCTCAGGGTGCAACACTGGCTGCTGCCCGAGTCTCACTTTCCCTTGTGCATTTGGCGCCACTGTGAACAACCCTGGTTGTGAATGCTGCAAAGAGAAGACCCCACCTGGAAAGTGCAAGTGGCCTTGCATGTGGCCTTGCTGCTGCACCTGCACACCACCCAAATTTGAGTTCAAGCCTCTCAAACCTGAACCTGTATGCCACTGCCCATCACCACACAGCCACCACACGGCCTGTGGACATCACTGTTTAAGGAGAACGGGTATGAAATTGTCCGGTTTAGTATTCGATACATCTTGCGGAAACAAGATTGAAATACATAATATACTTTTAAGCAAACGCGTGTTCTAACTTTCTAACAGTGTCACTAGAAGCTGAATTTCTCAAACAAGATTGAAATACATAATATACTTTTAAGTAAACGCGTGTTCTAACTTTCTAGCATTGTCACTAGGAGCTGAATCCCACAGCTGCAAACTCTTTCTTTTTTTTCCCTTTAGTTCTCTTCTTATTGGAAAGTATAGTACTACGCTTTAACAAAAATTAACGATTTTTGAGTATAACTGAGTCTCTGTTACGACTTTAGCCATTCTTTTGTTTTATCCGTAGCTAAACGTGGCCCCGTGAAACGAAGCTTAATGGAGGAACAACCATCTGCTTATATGCCCGCTCCCTACAATTACGGCTATGCACCATTCTACAACCCATTCTACAATGGAATACCAATGATGCCTTTTCCAAGACCATTTTAATTTAACTAATTAATAAGGTACGTTAAAGAATCAGAGAACAATTAGTTTAATCAATTCCATGATCCGTTGGAATATTTGCTCGAAAACGTTATTTCTCACGGCAACACAGAACAAAATGCATGATGCTCAAATATTATTACCTAGTATTAATAATTGGGATAGTGGGCGACACCCCTACAATTCCTCCTCCCTCCCCTCATCTTTTCCGTCCTCATCATTTCAAAAAAGAGGTTAAAAAAACATATTGCGAGATGGGCAGCATAATGTGATCCTTTTGGCTTGCACAGTGCTTCCCATGTTTTTTGAACATAATTCCTGTAACGCAGAAAAAGTGCTTCTGTTAATGCCCCTATTAATTCCTATTGGTTACATGCTACAATGATGTTAGCATAAAGAGCACAAGGTACTAAGTATCTCTTCATTTCTTTTCTAGATTTCGCAGCTTGCAAAAGAACTTTAAAAGTCAAGGGAAGACAAACAGAGAGCTTCAAATCAATGTGCGCTGGAGAATGCGAACTGAATGATGAAAAAAATCAACACTTTACTGAAAAGAACATTATTGACTTAGAACGGCAATATATACATATTTTTCAGTGAAATCGATGTTACTGAAAATTTGGTTAATAAATTGAGCAAAGATTTAATATGATCTCTGTGTTCTGTTGGCTTTTCTTGTTGAGCGAATCACATACAATCACTGATGGAATGTAAGGCCAGTATGATTTTCTTGCTGTGCCTTTATCGGCGGTGAGTTTTAAAGGCTTCCTTGATGATGGAATTCACAATTAACAAGCACCGAGATCTAAATTCCTTAGGGAAAGGAGCTCCGTGATCCAGCCTTGAGTATAGCGTAATTAAAGGGGCTACGTCACGGTATATTGAGTTATTTTGACCATCGACAAAATTACCTTTAAATTGCAAGACATCCGAAAATAATACTTTCGAAAGATGGAAAACACTAAGGAGATAATAATAAACCATAAGCGAACAAGGATGGTTAAGGATGGCGAAGATTGACAAGGATTACAAAGAACGAAATTGAAAAATTAAGGCTCAATTTTTCAAACCGTTTAACCGTGACGCAGCTGCATAATTTTGGTACCGTAGAAAAATAAGGATTAAGCGCAATGATTAACTAATTGAAAGAAGTTGGAGCATGGGAGGAAAGCCAATATTATTACTTATATAAAGGTAAAGGTTACCTCTATCTTTGCATGAATGTAAGTATTGCTTTCATGATACCTAGTTATCATTTTTGACAGAAAAACGTAGTATGAAATGTTTTCTTCTGTGCTTGACACCAGTTTAACCCGTTGCTTATGCCCTACATGCAACAAAAAAACCACACTTAACATGACAAGCGTTATACCGTTGTTAGGTTAAGGAAAACACCTGTGGTTACGAATGTGGCTACTGATGAACTGGATTGTCATGGTTTTCCAAACAGGATATGTGACATGTGCGGATAAGGCACTCTAAGAGGAGGAGGAGCAGGTTTTTATACGCTACTGATTCTGCGGAGCCTGCGTCAACTGTGCGGGGCTACTCTAGTCAGACGTATCCAACGTAACCTCGCGTCGTTGGTGCGAATGTTATTATTTCTGCCCTCGAATGCCGCTAGAAACCGAAAATATTAACGATTTATTTTATCTCTTCCTTTATTTTCAGTGATCGAAACCTGAAAACAGTCAAATGAATCTAAATCAATGTGCCAACTACAAAAGGATTAGACTTGCATCTTCAAGTATCAACCAAGATGTCGAATATTCTCTTTATAACAAGCGCATATTGTATTTGATACTTACTGTATCTGGAAAAGTCAATAAAGCCTTTGATATTAAATTCACTTGTCTTGTGTTATTTAACACTTAATGGCTGGTCCCGAGGGGAACACTGAGTTTTGTTTCCCGAGAATTTCAATGTTTCCCGAGACGAAGTCGAGACGAAGTCAAAATTCACTGTTCCCCAAGGGACCACTCATTAAGTGATTTGTTATATAGCAAAACAAAACAAAACAAAAGCAAAGTTTGAAAAACTCGCCGAGATTCCAGCGACAACATTAGGCCACCTCTGAGCACGTGCAATATCGGTCAACATTTCGCGGGTAATAGTGAACTGTTTCCCGTTTGACGTCATAGT
>JAHPZR010021443.1:0-10000 GCA_019787425.1 Platygyra sinensis | reverse complement strand
ATGGAAGAGGAAAGACCCGATGGTCCAGTTCATGAGATTTCACGGGAGGATTTTAAGAAACTATACATGATTTTAGAAAACGCATTGAAGACTTTGAATGAAAAAGACAACGACGGAGGCTCGAGAACAGCTTAGAGACTGACTCGGATAATGTTAATGATAATAATAACCTTAAAAGTTCGAGAAAATACGCAAAAAGCATAAAGATAAAGAAAATCACAAGGTGAAAATGCAAGAAGATCAGTCTGTGATTCTCCAGAAAACGATGGATCCATATGCTTCATGCCTTGTGGAGGTGGAGGTGCTTGTTTTAATCCCTCAGCATGCAGTTGTCCATGTTCTGATTGCTTGCCGTGCCAACCGCAATCATGCATGATGCAACCATGTTGTCCTTGCTGCTGCAATTCCGATGGTAAAAAAACTCGAAGACGTCTGGACGATGCCAACGCTGATCGTATCTAAGCCTGTCCCAGCTCCACTACCACCTGGAGAAGGCCCTAAGCTCTGGCTACCATCTTGGCTAACCGAAAAGCTCGGCCTTCCTCCCGCCGCCGGCGAGGAAGGTAAGGAGCTGGCGGGAAAGCAGGAGGCGAGAAAGCTAGTGGGGGTGCAGCCAGTGGGCGAGCAGCTGGTGGGGTAGCAGCTGGAGGTGGAAATGCAGCCGGTGGGGGGCCAGCTGGAGGTAGGGGTGCAGCTGGTGGTGGGGCAACTGGAGGTGGGGGTGCAGCTGGTGGCGGAGCAGCTGGAGGTGGGGGTGCAGCTGGTGGGGCAACAGCTGGAGGTGGAGGAACAGCTGGTAAAGTACCACCTGGTGGTGGGGGTGCAGCTGGCGGGAAAGCAGCTGGAGGAAGGGGTGCAGCTGGTGGTGGAGCAGCTGGAGGTGAGAGTGTAGCTGGTGGTGGGGTAACTGGAGGTGAGGGTGCAGCTGGTGGCGGAGCAGCTGGAGGTGGGGGTGCAGCTGGTGGGGCAACAGCTGGAGGTGGAGGTGCAGCTGGGGAAGGCCTAGCTGGAGGTGGAGGAATGGCTGGTGAAGTAGCAGCTGGTGGTGGGGGTGCAGCTGGCGGGAAAGGAGCTGGAGGTAGGGGTGCAGCTGGTGGTGGAGCAGCTGGAGGTGAGGGTGCAGCTGGTGGTGGAGCCACTGGAGGTGAGGGTGCAGCTGGTGGCGGAGCAGCTGGGGGTGGGGGGGCAGCTGGTGGGGTAACAGCTGGTGGGGTAACAGGTGGAGGTGGAGGCGCAGCTGGTGGAGAAGCAGCTGGGGAAGGCCTAGCTGGAGGTGGAGGAACGGCTGGTGGGTTGGCAGCTGGGGGTGGGGGGTGCAGCTGGTGTGGGAAGCAGCTGGAGGTAGGGGTGCAGCCGGTGGTGGAGCAGCTGGCGGTGGAGCCACTGGGGGCGGGGGTACAGCTGGTGGGGGAGCAGCTGGAAGTGGGGGTGCAGCTCGTGGGGCAAAAGGTGGAGGTGGAGTTGCAGCTGGTGGAGAAGCAGCTGAGGGAGGCGTAGCTGGTGGTGGAAGAGCAGCCAGTGGCGGGAACAGCTGGTGGGGGTGCAGCTGGTGTCAAAGCAGCTGGCGGAGAAAGCGAGGGTGGGGGAGAAGCTGGTGGAGGAACAGCTGGTGGGGAAAAAGAGAGTAGGGGAGAGGCTGGTGGAGGAGCAGTTGGTGGGGGTGCAGCCGGAGGAGGCACAGCTGGTGGTGCGGCAGCTACTGGGGGTTCAGCTGGTGGGGGAGCAGCTAGTAGTGGTGCAGCTGGTGGGGTTGCAGCTGGCGGTGGTGCAGTGGGTGGGACTGCAGCTGGTGGGGGAGCAGTTGTTGGTGGTGCAGCTGTTAAGGGTGGGGGTGATGGAGGTACAGTTGGTGGGGTAACAGTTGGCGGAGGAGCAGCGGGTGGGGGAAAAGTTGGTGCAGCAGCAGCTGGTGGAGGAGCAGTTAGTGGTGGTGCCGGTGGTGGGGGAGCAGCTGGTGAAGGAGGTGGTGGTAGTTGGGAAACGGCAGGGGGTGGAGGCGGTGATGATAGATGGGGAAAGGCAGGAGGTGCAGGTGGTGGTAGCTGGGGAACAGTAGGGGGTGGAGAAGCCTCTGGCCGGCTAGGAGAAGAATGGAGAACAGCTGGAAGTGGGGGAGCCACTGGTGAGCCTACAGTTGATGGAAAAGTGGCGAACGAAGTTGGCGCGAGTGCGGGTGTTCAAGGCAAAGGAGCAGAAGGCAGAGGTGTAAAAGGTAGAGGTGCAGGAGATGGAGAAGATAGCATGAGTGGTAAAATCTTCGGTAAAATACACGCAGAAGACTTTGACAATAGAGAAAGTGAAACGTCTATAGCTGGTGGGTCAACTACGAATTCTAAAATGTATGGCACAAGTTTAAATAGATTAGGCACTTCCACTCAAGTTTTAGGAACAATTAAAAAAGCAAGAGCAACTTCAAATGCGCAGGTCAAGAACAGATAAAGAAGTGTCAGTTTACAGGTACTAGGTAAAGGAGCCCTGGCAACACTTGCATCTTACATTATTTACAGGACACAATTAAAATACCAGCCAGACAAAAAGTTAAAGATCAATAGTACACTCATAACATAAAGCCATTTGTCAGTACTGTATCAATAAGAAACTCAAGGTGTTCGGCGGACTATAATAACAATGTACAGTTATTTTTTATTGCATGAAATTGAATGCTTCTGTGTTCCACCTGAGGGTGGGATGGGACTTTAACCCCTATGTAGTCTCCGCCTTTTCTATTAATTTGTGATAACTCTTCATTTAGGCGCGCTCTGATTGGCTGAAACAGCGTGCTTTATCAGAGAACAGAGCACGGGTTGATGACATTAAGCTGGGTTTCAAATTTTTGTTTCGTAATTTTGACGAATTTGACCTAAATTAAACATCCTTTGTAACTCAGACGGCCATAATGTAAACAAGCTATTTGTAAGCAGTAAATATGGCTCACGGAGACCATTGTTAACAACAGTAGTGTAAAAACTGTACGAAAATAACAAGTTTTGTACAAGGGCTCAGCCCTCCGCGATTTCTAACCAACCACGGAAATGAAATTGGACGCCAGTTATCAGACGCCGGCTGGAGCGCGGTGGGGGAAAGGACCATATCCCGTTATTTTCGATTTCCATACAACCCTCATGTCATTGAATAATCAGGACTTTGATTAATGGCCGCCTAATAGGGATGGCCGTTTAATAGGTAGTCGCTTAATATCTCTTCTTTTCACGTCATTTCACTTCAACGAGTGGCTGAGAGAAACCAAGAGCACAGGCCTGTGTTCGCTGTGTACCTCTCCTCTCTTATTTGTATCATTTTCTATTTTAGCATAAAGACAAGGAAACGGGAGTTTCATTCGTTAAATACACTTCCTTCTTAAAAATAGCTTTTAAACCCAATGGTATAGCATCGAAAAACGGCACCTGATGTACATGAAGTGATAAATTACCTGGTTTATCTGCTTAAGTGGTAAACGTTTGAGCTTGTTTTGTAAGCCTGCGAGCAGGCTCACTTGTTTGGATAGGGTATCACGGTCAAAGGCGACAAAGAACCGAGAACCACCCTACCCAAACAAGTGAGCCTGCTCGCAGGCTTTTCTTGTTGGCACTGTTGAATTTCGCTTGATTAATGACGTCATCACCCCTCCAGTCATCTCAATTCCCAGGGACAGCGGTGTGACATCCAACAGAGTTAGATCTTGGATTGCAGCACTTCCTTCGTTTTCTAATATGGCAGCATCACCAGCGGCTAAATACACCACAGCTTCTTGCGGATTGAAGCTTTCGATCAGTGATTTTTCATCGAAATAATCTATCAGTGGGCTCTGAACTTTTGAAATGTGCATGAAACCCCAAGTCACCAGTATTTCATGAATTTCATCCTTGGCCACAGGAGCATCTCGCATACCTTCTCCACAGGCTCTGGCGTGTTTCGTAAGAAGTCTATATTTAGATCTTCAAACCTGTCTTAACCTTCATTATATTGGAGCGAGGCTCATTGAGGCTTTGTCCAATACCAAGCAATTGTGACTAAATGAAAAAGCCACATGTAGGTGCTTTCGACTATTTGCGCCGTTTTCTATAAAAAGAGCAAAAATCGAATATCACCCTACAAATATAACGTGCTTGTAAATCAGCGTTTTGAATCATCCATGTACTCTTCTTACATGATAGATTCAAGAGAAGTTCTTTAGCCGAGTTTAAAGTATGAATTAAGAACGAAATCTTTCCCTGTTAATTAAAGTCACATTGGTAGCACATGGCGTTATGGAAACAGCAGTATATGATTGATCTCAGCCATATCTGAGTAGTTTCGCCAACAGCGCGCACCCCGATTGTAGATACGTCAAGGCCACAAGACGTTTAGCAGTAAAGCGAAGTCTAAAGGTCTCTGTGAGGGTAACTTTACAAAATCTATGACGTCAGAGGGTAACAGTGGAGTGCTGTTACCCACGAGTGTTGATAGACCAACTAATGTGCTATAATTTATCTCCGCAGACCAGCAAATTTTGTTTCCCCCCTCTCCGTCTCGCAAAACATTTGGGACCTTACGCAAAACAAGACGGCGACGGCAACAAGAAAGGCGTCACCAACCAAAAGGCTTAACGAATAAAACAATGGCTGCGCACGTGCGTTATAAATCTTGGTACATTTCTTTGCCGTCCTCAAAAAATCAACAACCTGAAATTATCAATACACCAATTTCGATATATTAAATTTCAGCCTTAAACAAGAGACCTCAGCACGAGACTCTGGGGAATAAACGCCGTATTCGCCAAAGCCTCGTACTGTAAATACCAAGAACAAAAAGCAAACACAGTCCACTGAAGCAAACTCTAAACCAAAGATATAGCTCAGCGAGACGCCATTGGTTTTGGTTTACTTCTCAGTGAATCAATAAAAGCAATGTAATGTTAAACCAAAACTTTTGTGAATCACTTTCGACACTCAATAAATTATAAATGTATGAGCTGTGACATTCCACGAGGGTGTTAAAGAAAGGGAGGGGAGGGGGGTTAAATTTCACTGCTCGGCATTTCTAGTTTCAGGAAAAAAATGGTATTTTTTGACACAAACTTACGCAACTTATGATGTCTGTAAAGTTACGCCCAAACTACAAAGTATAGCCTTTCTAGATGTCTTTCTCATCCGTCCGCTTTTTGTTCTGACCGAGGATTGTCCTGTCACGGTCACGCAATATTGTTAATCACTGTCGAAAATAATACATGTTACCGCTAAATTAAAATTTACCAGCGAACACTACACGTTTATTCACAGAAGTCCGCAACAAGATACTTGCTGTACGGGTAAAATAATCGTTCCCGTCCCAGCGTGACAGTTGTAGCAAAACTGACAACAACAAAATACTAAGAAAATGCACCCAAATGAAATCGGATGAAATACTGGGTACGGAAGAACTTTAAACGAACCTTATCGATGAAACTCCATAAAGCATAAAGGGAAACGTACCTGACGACGACACATAAACGATGAAAACTGTAACGGCGAAAGCATGAAGTGAAATCTAAAACGACGCTAATGCATATTATCTAAAAAGCGGGAAAACACCCAAGTGCGTACGATGCTACGAAAACAAAGGGAAATTAGCATAGTGTGGTAACACAACCAGAATCACGGTTCACGACGAGTTATTTCACGGAGAATTATTTTGGAAACAAGATAACGGTCCACGTCACGGGTTCTAATGAAATCACGGTTCGCGAGAAAAAAACACAAACCATTTCACATTTTACGGAAAAATTAAGCCATTCACGAATCACGAAAATACCTTTTACCACTCTTATGATACCACATAAGTTTCAAAAGCAATTTGTTTCTTCTCAGGTACAAAAGATCTTTACAAAATCGTTCAGTAATAAGACTAACAATTCGATCTAACCCTCCTTATCTACATGATGGCTTTGTCGAGGCTGTTTCTTCTTTGCTGCAGGACTTGGAATAAAGAAATACGGCTTTCAGTAAGAAATGCGTACAATTCTAGGTCACCCAGGTTTTGACATTAAGTAACAGGCCCTTGTAATCGAACGGGCGGTGAATTTTGCATGTCCAATGTCATAAACCTGCATCTGCGAGTTTGTTGTGCGAAAAAACTATAGTGGATCACGCCACTTATCGACGAATCGTGCTATAGGTATAGATCTTTTTAGCCTGGAAGACGACGTGATATTCTCTCATTCGTTTATTACACACAGGATTATTTAAAAATTTGAAAGCGAGAATCCGCAAGAGTATCGTCACACGGTCTGAAATGGAACAACAAAATGCCCAACCTTAAAAGAACTATTCAAGGCAACAAATTCAGCATAAAAATATAACGTCTTTTCCTTTGTTACCTGCAGGGTCTACTGTTCACAGTCCCCTATTTTTCCGTGTGATCCTGAGATGTCGATCGTTGAGTTCGACGGGCCGCCATATTGGTCTCTTGATGCGAGAGAAACTGGAGAGAGTACAAAATATCCGTGGGTAGGGGTGGTGGCTTTTAACTGTGAACAGTCTACCCTGCAGGGTCACTCCCTGGTGTCAAAGGAAAGTATTACTTAAACTCTTCTTGAAGTATCAACAGTAATCAATAGAATTCGTGACAAAACGTTTCCAACTGCTAAAATTTCGCGAATTAAATTTCTCAATCTATTTTAACACTACGAGAATTATGTACCGGTCAATTCCAAAACCGCCCATCCCACCCCCCGGCAAACCCTGGGGAATTTGACTTTTTTGAAAAATTTTGGTCAAATTCCCCGCTATGTTGCCAGTTTAGACGGTCAAATGCCCCACCCGTTAGAGCTGCGAAGAGGGTCAAGTCCCCCGCCCTCCAGGGAAAACAGAATCGCTTACCTTTGGAAATAAACAGAATCGCTTACCTTTGAAGACAAGTTCTGCAAGATTTTCAGCCACTACGAATTTCTTGTTCAGCTCGTTTTGGCTCCACGCTTTAAACAAAGGCATATTCCACGATATAACTATATAAAACGACAACAACAGAAAAACTCACGTGGAATCGACGAGAGCAAGTTTCTTATATTGATTAGATTGAAAATCTAAACATTTCAACCGAAAGGTTAATGAATGAAAAGCTACCCAACCAAGTTTAAGAGTTTTCAGCGCAAAATTGTCCGAATGGGAGCCTTGTAAAAGTTGCAAAATTCCATACAAACCCTTACAATTTTGTCGCCTGTCTACCCAATCCATACAAACTCTCTATTTTGGGTGATATTTGAAGAGCTACCATGTTGCAATTTTTCTCCTCCAAATACTTCTATTCGTGGTTAAGACTCTCAAATTTAGTTGATCTTTCATTTGAATATCTTAGTTTTTCAAATAAACGGAAAACAACCATACTCTTTCCCAGTCCTCTCACGTTTCTGCAATGGCCTATGCGAGTCAAATGCCCGGGGATTGCCCGGGGGGGGGGGGGATGGGCGGTTTTGGAATTGACTGGTACATTATTTAAGTATAAAGAAGAAAGCTTGAACCTTGCGAAAGGCAGTTTCAATTTCGCCATCGATTTATCAAGGACCATTTTAACTTTGTGAGTATAAGTAAAGTAGGCATAGTAGCACTTTCCGGCCATTTTTTGGAAAGCGTTTGGTAACAGTAGAACTTTGTCAGGGATTGATTGATATTTTTGTTAAGTAATGATAATAGGACTGAGGAGTCCAATTCGGGCGACCGCGCAGAGGGAGTCCAATTTGTTTATCAGAACTTAGAACTTAGAATATGTATTCCCACGATAGAGATTCCTGGGAGGGACTGGTAAACGGTTTAGAGCCTGCGGAGGTGAGGGGGCACCTTTGCTGATCTAATGGCAGGCAAAGCAGACTGCTTAAAGCGGCTTAATGTGTAGAACTTAAAGCAGTATGATTACAGACCGAATTGGACGACACGGAATCTTATTACCAATTAATCATAAAAATTTCAATTTCCGAGAAAAGAAGGATAACCAAGTTAGGAAAGGAAAAATTTGCATTAAAAGACCGACAAAGGAGGCGTAATTTGAGGCGTAAATTGAGATTGGTTGATTTAAACTACGACTTTGAATGTGATTGGCTCTTTGAACTTTCTGGTAAAAAGCTTTCCAATAACAAACTGTGCCAAAAAAAACTGTCCGATAACGACTTGGCAAGTAAATTAATGGAAAATAGAAGTCTTTTTCACTAATCACAGTAAAGGAAATTGTAATTTTTTTTTATTAGTTTGGAAATCCGGGCAATGAAAGAATTACTAAGACCAAGGCGAATCTAAATGATACTCTACTTGGTTCGAGAAATTAGACTGACAGCATTAAAACGCAGGTTTTCTTTTTCTTAATTATAAAAATTACAATTTACTCAATTGTGATTGGTTAAAATTAATCCTATTTTCCACTAATTCACTTGCCAAGTTGTTATCGGACTGTTTGAAAAAGGCTAGCAATTGGGCTTACAACACACTTACAACACACGTTTTTAGTCTCGCTGACCAACAGAGTGTGTACCAGAGCGTTATCAGTTAGTTTGTACAGAAACGTATCGCATTGACATAATAAAAAACACATGTAATGTGTAATGTTATTATTCCAAAATGAATTGGCAAGTATTCTTTAATGGCAACTCGATTGGTTTTACACTGATTCAGCGGTCCTTTCTATAACTATAGATTGCATTGTGTCATTTCCTCGACCAATCGATGCATATCCTCTTTGGACAATCCTCCTTGTCCTTCATCACCTTGATGTCCGTCATCGTGGTAGAATCGACAGCCGACACACTCAGAATGCCATCTTTATCTAGTTCAAATTCTACCTGGAGTTGAGGCACTCCACGTGGAGCCGGTGCGATGTCCATGAGTTCAAAGCAGCCAAGAAGATTGTTGTCTTTAGTCATAGATCTCTCGCCTTCGAAGACCTTAACGCAAGAATCAAGATGAAAAGTCAAGAGAAAATCTTTTTTTCAAGTTCCCCCGAGTAGACACCAGGGCGCATTCAATATAGTCACTGCTGGCTATACATGAATGCGGTACCAGGAAGCACAACATTGAAATAACTTTCAACGGAAGTCAGTCGTTACGATATAAGGACAGAAATTTACGAATAATGTGTTGAACTACGTTTTTGTTTTTACGTCAGAGGCTGACTAGGTCCCTGCGGTTTCTTACCCAGCCCCGGAAGTAAAATTTCACGCCAGTTATCCACATGGCTAGAGTGATGAGGTGGGATAAAGACTATATCCCATTTGCTTTTTGCGAATTCCATACTATACCTCATGTAGATTCAAGCAAGCAAATAAAAATCATTTGTCATATACACGTAAAAAAAAAGGATAAAATGTTTTTATGTATAACAACAACATATCATGTCATTTCGCTTGAACGTGTGACTGAGAGAAACCAAGATCACAGGCCTGTATCCGTTGTGCGCCGCCAAGGAAACGGAGGCTATACATTCTTAAAATACGCTTTCTTCTTTACATTCAGCTTTTAAACCCAATCGAAAAGCAATAAATACCTGGATTTTAATACCCTTTTGGTTGTCAGCGTAAGTGGTAAACTTTTGGGTTTGCTTTGTTGGCATACTTGAATTTCGTTTAATTAATGACGTCATCACCCCTCCAGTCGTCTCAATTCCCAGGGACAGCGGTGTGACATCCAACAGAAGTAGATCTTGGATTGCAGCACTTCCTTCGTTTTCTAATATGGCGGCATTAACAGCTGCTCCATACACCACAGCTTCTTGTGGATTGAGGCTTTTGTTAAGTGGTTTCCTATCGAAAAGATCGCTCAGTAGGCTCTGAACCTTTGGAATCTGCATAGACCCACCAGTCACCAGTATTTCATGAATTTCAGCCTTGCTAAAATTGCTATCTCGCAAAGCCTTCTCCAATGTCTGTAATGTGCTTCTAAAAAGGTCATTATTTAGGTCTTCAAACCTGTGTTAAACAAATAACACTCATTAGTATAATTTCAGAGCTGAACAAAGAGTTTCCAGCAATCTGATTGGTCGAGCGGTTCCTTATATGACGCTA
>JAHPZR010021441.1:70000-76254 GCA_019787425.1 Platygyra sinensis | reverse complement strand
CAGGTGATACCATAATGTAGCTTTACACTTCGTGTAAGCCACACAAAAATTGTTGAGGCAGCAGAGTTTTGTATATCTGGTAGAGTTTAACGAAAAATCGAAAAATTTGTCACATTTGAAACTAAAATGAAAAATCATAAAATTTGCAAAATTCTTAACTGCGTTCAATCCTGGACATAAGTGTAATTTTATTCTCTCTTCACTTAAAAATGATGACATGAAGGCATTGAAACATTGTGTAAAACTTCTTTTGTTTATTTTTATCCTAAATGTTTACCCAAATTTAATCTTATTCAAATATTGTTTGTTCTCCTAAAAACTTGGAAGATCCTGTAAATGCAAACTAAGTTATATAGTTGGCCTAGTAAAATCAGCCATATTATTCAAGTTTCTCCCGAAAATTTGAAGTAGGCGGAGAAAAATTTCAGGTAGCTGGCGTTAATTGCTTTCCTTGCCAAGCCAAACCCAAAAAATGTGGATATTTTTTGCCCTGGGTAGCTGGTGCACCTATGTCGAGTAGACGGCCAATTTCGCCGGTTGCCAGAGCTTCTGGAGAACCCTGATTATTATTATCAATGCCCAAGTTACTTATGGAGGGTAGGTGCCCAAGAAGCCCGGGGGCTGCAACCGCAATCACAACCCCAAGGCACTAGAACACCCGAATGGCCTGTCCAACCTGCAACCAAGCCACGAGCCCCCTGCCCCATGCGGAAGGGTTCTCCGGGTTGAAATAACCCAGAGCAAGGGGGCTTGGGGGCACCTAGGCCCAAGCCCCAGACAGCCCCAACCTGAGGCACCCACTCCCACTGGTATCCAGAGTAGTCCACTACCTGTTAGGCCACCAACTGGGAGCAGACACGGACAATGGATCTAACTGGAGTCCGGATATAGATCTGGTATGCGTCGCTAGACCAACGCCCTAAGGTTTTGATAAGGTGAACAGGAACTCCCCGTGCCGCTGCAGTTGTCGCTGCTCCAATGCAGAAGCTGTGACCAGAGTATGAGCCAGGTTACCCTGCACTATTTAGAACTGACTGCACAGAGGATGATAGCTGCTGCTGAGTAAGATGACGATCATCACTAAACATAAACAGGGGTCCGGGAGTAGACCCACACAACAACAAGTAACTGCCCAAAGCTGTTATGAGGCACACAGAGCCCACGCCATGCCCTACATAGATATCACAACCCACGCGGAAAGGGTCTGTTTTGGAGCACTTGATATGCACTTAAAAACAAGAAGGGTTCACCAAGGAGTCCGCTTGCAGGTCGTCAACAGTCATATGGGTGTTGACTGTGAACTCCTCAGCTCGCAAAAAAAAACAAAAAAATTCCCAAGCAGCACGCAGCCCCCAACATCAAATGGTCTCTAGTAGACAGATCCAGACAGCGCTGAGTGACCTGCAGAAGATCTACTGTGATCAGGAGGCACCTGGGTGATGCCAGACCCTGAACCCACTTAATACCCCTTAGTAGATGCTGCAAACGAAAGCAGTTGACTAAAGGATCAGGAAGTCCATGATCGATGTGAAGTGAACGTACTGCTGACAAATAGACCTTGATGGAGGAATGGTTATTACTGTGTCATTCCACATAAACTTGGAATAATTTAGAAGTGAGAGTTTTGTGAAGAGCATTGGCTAGCATTTGTTTATGTGGGAAGTACTGTTAGTAAGTGTAAATTTTACATTTTTACACACTGATGCACTGGTAACTTTCTGTTATTTTGATTATCTAGTTTGTAACTGTGATGCAGAGGGTACTGCTCGAGATATCTGTGATCCAAATACTGGAGTGTGCATTTGTATGGGGAACTTTGCTGGACCTCGCTGTGATGTTTGTAATGATGGATATTATAGGTTTCCAGTTTGTAGAGGTTAGTTTTTAATATGCTTAAGAAGGTAATGAGTGCAATAGACCATGTTACAGTTTTCTACTCAGTGACCTTGCCTTTGAATGGCAGTGAGGCTGGAAGTGACCTTGTTGATACTGACGTCACTGGTTTTGTTGTGTGAATCAAGTTGTTCTTATGCTAAGTAGCTTGCACTTAAATAAGAAAAGCAGAGAGGTCTGTATCAAAGCCAGGTCACCTTCAGCCTCGTTTGCATCCATGGCCCAGGTAACTAAGCACAGAACTGTAAAATGGCCTGTTCTATTCTGAGATCAATATAAAAACACTGAAATCTCTATGCAACACAAACGGGCTTCTTGAATACATGTATCTGCAGACTTTGATGCCATCTGTTATTGTCAATCAGTGGAAGACTGATTGGCTACATAAAAGTGCAATATCAAAGTCCTGTAAAACAGGCATGAGGTGAGTCTAGAAAGGGAACCATCAGCCTAAGTTTTTATGATCTTGATATGTCTTCAAGTCTCGAGAGAATCATTAATACTACCAAAATAATGCACAAATTTATTGTACTCAGGTTGTGGATGTTCTGCACAAGGTTCAACTTCTCCTAAGTGTAACCAGTTTGGTGTGTGTGAGTGCCAAGAAAACTATGATGGTGCACGGTGTGACCGGTGCAGATTAGGCTACTATAGCTATCCAAGATGTGTTAAATGTTCCTGTGACCCTAGGGGTTCAGTTCACCAGTTCTGTGATCCAAACACAGGGCAATGTAACTGCAAAGGAAGTTTCCGTGGTCTTAACTGTAATCGGTGTCGTAGTGGATATTATGGGTTTCCTGATTGTCAAGCTTGTAAGTGCAATCCTGCTGGGATTAAGCCACTTCCAGATGGACAACTGGTTGACTGTTCCTTATCAAATGAGGTGAGTCATTTAATCATATATGATTGACCAAACGCTATATTACACAATGTTTAGAATCGGAAGTTTTTTGTTGGCACAACTGTTTTTGCTGAGAGAATCTTATTAAAGTTTATGACAACCAGGTTTTGTTATGTATCTCATTTTATGTGCTGTAATTAGTCTTCAGGTGAAGTCAAATTCTTAATTATCTCTGATGTATTGCAATATTTTCATTGTTACAGGGCCAGTGTAATTGTAAGGATAATGTTCAAGGTCTTGCCTGCACAGAGTGCAAAGATGGCTACTTCTTTCTTCAAAGTAGTAACCCTTTAGGCTGCAACAGTTGTGAGTGTAACATGGACGGCGTGATAGGTGGTCTCCGCACATGTGACAAGTTTACTGGACAGTGTCCTTGTAAGCTGTATGTTGCTGGTAGGAAGTGCACCTCATGTAAAGCTGGGTTCTATGGTCTGGAAGGCAGTAAGGTGTTTGGTTGCACAGGTAACAGTAGCGTACACATTTTTAGTAGCTATTTCTTCAGTTAGTAGTGTATCTGATTCAGTAATTGTATTTTAAGTGTTACAGTCATAATTACATCACAAGTACAATCTATCATGTATTAACTTGATTGTGTGGGATAAAGGGGGAGGGGAGGAGGGGCTTAACAGAGAGGGGGGCTAAGTACCTTTCTTCCCTGGGAAAAGGGGCTTATTAGAGTAGGGAAGCTTAATAAAAGACTTATGGTATTACACATTTTTTCATGTTTATGGGAACTTCTATCTTTAGGGCAAGCATTAAATTTCTTAGTCAAGTCATTTTATGGAACAAAACACTGACAAAGTATCAATCCCTATCCTGGATTTTATTGCAGTATGCATACTCAGTAGCAGAAAAAGGTTGAGGTGGGCATTTTCATGCATTTGATGTATTTTTGCATTATGCCTGCTAATAGAATTGATTAACCAGTGCAGCAACATGGCTATCAATGGTGCGCTCTGTTTGCTGGGCAGACAATCAACAAACAGATCAATATGGGAAAATTTTGGCTTTGTTAAAACAAAGCCCCCTTAATTTGAACCTTAAATCATAAAGTTACAATCAAGTACCGTCTGCCTCGCAAAGGTGAGGGCAGGAAATTGCCACAGCCCTTCCCAGGGCCGCCCCCTGATTTCAGATTGATTTTGGTGGAGGGAAAGTTAGTTTGTTGAGTTTGAAAAGTCTGAAAAGGTATGTTTTTTAAGGCAGACTCTTGTTTGGGTTGGGATTTCACTCTTTTATATTCAGTTGAATTCGTTACTTTCGCAACTCGCGTGTCGGAGCGAGAATTTTAAATACCGAGCACTAGCTTTGTTTGCCAATTTTTGTTTTCCTTTTTCTGACAATCCATTTCGGCAATGGTGACATCAGTTGGTGTGAAAGTGTTGATTTTGGGTCACTCCTTCGTTCACCATCTAGCTAACGAGTTATGGCAGGAGTGTGTTGATTTAAGACTGCCAAATTCACCAAAAATAGGCAGGGCAATGCATAAAACTCTTTATTCGCAAAACAAATAAATTCCTTTCTGTCTAATCTGAACTCAACAAGGTGACATTGGTGCAGTCTACATCAAATTGAGGGGTGGTGATAGGAGGAGCGTACGCAGGGGGAGGACAGTCATTAGAATAATGTGTACTTGTTCTGTAGGATCTCAAAGTGACTGCCCCTAGCTCTTTCTTCAAAACATATCAGACAGAGTACATAGGAGATGGAAAGTGATGGCATACTTTATGTTGTAGGGTGTGACTGTGATGTGGGAGGAGCTTATAATCAATTCTGTGACAGTTCTTCAGGCCAATGCAGCTGTCGAGCCAACATTGTGGGTAGAGACTGTAGCAGGTATTGGAAATTGCTGTAATTTGACAATTAGTTATAACTGCAGTAAGAGTTATATGCATTTTACAAGACATGAACAATATCGACAAATTAAACAACAATCACCTTTTCATCTTGCAAATGCTCTACACAAATTACTGTCAGCCATGTAAGTTTATGGCATTCTGTTAATTTTTGTTGTTTGGCATTATTAGTTGTTTTTTACCTTACTTTGAGATGTATTTATTTTCTATCAGGCCAGCCCCTCGCCATTACTACCCCACATTATTACATATCATGGCAGAGCTGGAAGATGCTAGAGCAGTTCCTACTAAACAAGGATCTGTCCCAGGTCAGGATGTGCTATCACCTGATGTTTCATCAGAAAGCAATGGTACTCCAGTCAGATTTGGCTTTGATGAAAATGTGTTTCCTGGATATTCGTGGAGAGGATATGCAACAATGTCAGATCTTCAGGTAGGGGAATTCTCACAAGAGCAACTTCCTGATAATTAAGGAAGAATCTTGAAACCTAAACCATGTGCTAAGGTAAGTTGTCTTGTCTAAAGCGTTTCTCGTGTGCAGATAATCTTTTTGTACGGAAATCCAGATTGCATGTAAAACTGAAGTCTTTTCCTGCGTTTGGTACAAGATTATGGAATTGTCTACACCCCGATTGGCGTAAGCTCACGAAAAGAGCATTTAAAAGAAAAATTCATAAGTTGCTTCTAACTGTACTTGAAATTGAGGACTATTATGGTGATGCCTATTCTCTAATACTGAATTTAAATACAAGTAATTATTATACACTATAGCTTTCAAACTTGCATTAAGTCATTTATCTACTTTACACCTCTCAATTTGCTTTACCTTTTTACCTTTGTGCTTGATTAACTATTAATGTGTGTGTATGTTTATTTATTTAGTAGCTGTTTTAAAATCACTTTTGGCTCGGTAAATATGACTGTTATTTGTACAACCCGCCTAGATTAGCTATGCTATAGCGGGTTTTGTAGATATTTAAATTATTTTAATTTCAATTATTTATTTATTTAAATTAAAATTAATGTAACACTGTTGAAATTAAAACATTAAAACAATGCAAACAATGTAGTGCATAATGTTTTGTGTTGTCTTAGCTGTAATTGTTTCAAATTGGGAGAAGTGAACATCACAAAATACAACATTCTTTTTTAATTTGCTTATATTATGCAATGACTTGATAACAGACTTGAGAATTCTAGACATTTCAGGCTTTTATTAATAGGTAGACATTGTCATTCTTGGCTCTTAAGACTAACAGGTTTAATTCTACACACAGAGAGCATTAAAAGTTACCCTGGATATTCCAAAGACGACTCGTTACCACCTCATATTCCATTCTATCACAAATGAGAGTTCGCCAGTGCGAGGCCAGGTTATGCTCACTCCTAAAGGAGGTATAGGAAGCAAACAGAGCAGTCCAGTCACCTTTCCAGTTAATAGGATTGGCTCAGCAAATGTTGATGTCTATCACACAGTTGGGGACAAGGATATGGTGACACAGTTCATGCTGACTAAAGGACAGTGGGATCTGATGTTAGTTCTACCTCCAGCAAATGTTCTCTTGGTGAGACTTGTCATTACTAAAGTTCTGCCAATAACTGTA
>JAHPZR010021441.1:62500-65000 GCA_019787425.1 Platygyra sinensis | reverse complement strand
AAACTTAAACCGTGCTCTTTTAATTCTTTGGCGCTCACAAAAACACTACGTAATATTTGGCAACAACACTTTGCGAGAAAACATCACCCGGAAACAATAAAGATTGGAAACAATAGAGATTGCGTGATTCAAAGTTGGCTCAGTGCCTGGGTTGTAAGAGACTTTATTTTACATCCTTCGCATAGCGTGGCTGCGTGATTTGTAATCGAAGACTTTAGTTTACCTAGCTCAAAGGAGAAAAGGTCTCATAATTGACCTTAGAAACAAATATATATTTGCATATGTTCAAAGGGTTTTGACGAGCGCCGAGATTTTATTTTTTCCCTAGAAAACTCCACCATTGCTTCTGGCGAAGTAAACACGATCTTATTTATCACCGTAAGGGCATTCCAGTAAACACGATCTTATTTATCACTGTCAGCACATTCCATAGCTGATGCCAGACGTAATACCTTCTTTAGTGCATTGAATATTCCCTTCGAAAGTGAACATGCAAGCAAAACGAAAATATAGGTTAACTCTGGATAATTTCAGCCTTAGTAACCAGCAACTGGTCCTAAGTTACATTCTTTATCCTTGCAAATGCCCTGATGTGCATCTCCGAGGGATTTTGGCCCAATTCTGACTAAATAAACATTTCTCACGGTCGGCCATGTTCTGTCTGAATAGTTAATGTGCTACATTGACAAAGTGCTCCTGACGGGCGATATGGCGAAAAGAGCTGAGAAATGGCCTGTAATTGGCTGATGATGACATCATCCGGTGACGACAATTGGCTGAGTCGGAGTTTGGGTCTGCTCACCGACAAAACTAAAAACAAAGATAAATAAAATAAACCAAAGCAAAACCATGAACCACACCCGCCTTCGGCTGCGCGGTTAAAAAAAAATAAACCAAAGGCAGAACTTGACCCACCCAGCCTACGGCTGTGTGGTTAATTATGGTCTTCAGCAAGCAGATTAGTGGCTCAGTGGCTTTGGATTAACATTGGAGAAAGACTGAACTCATCCCTGTCTTTACAATACTCAAGCTCAAAGCAGAATGCCACAACACGAATACAAGACAGCGCCTGTCAACATATAGGAGTTTATTAAACCCATTGACTCCTGAATGAAATTGCCTGCAACCCACTCCTACCGGTAATTACCTGGTGTTGTCTGGAATATTTCACAGTGAGCAAAAGCTCACAAATAAACCATATGCGCAGTGACCACAGGCACAAGATCAGGTTTCAAGACATTGTTTATTTAAATATGCAAAGATCAACTATACAGACATGGAATATGCAGAAATACAGCATGCAAGTTACTGTACCCTTTCAAAACCTAAAATTCCCAAATACAGGGAACCAAATCAAAGAAATGCAAAAGGAAGTTCAGTAACATTGAAGTTTCATTCAAGCTGAGGCAAAGAAACCTATTCAAAAGCAAAAATTGTTCAAAAGTTTGCAGAAGTGCTTCACTGCATGACCACATGTTGAAGTTAATTCTTCACACTAAAGCGAAAGCCTAAGTTTTTGCTGACCACTTTTGCAGTCATTTAAACACCCCTGGCTTCACCAATCAGTCCAAAAGCTGAATTACACTTTGAAGTAATAAATAAATGTACATTTACCATTTTTGTTTTTTTAAAACTCATTTCTGCCGGCTGCTATTCTTCCGGATCGCTGAAGACCTGAAACTGATGGAAAGTGTGACAAAATTGGCATTACATTCGATTTTCACCAAATTTGGACAGTGGGATGGTCTCGTCATTAGCCAATTGCAGGCCATTTTTCAGCTCTTTTCGTCATATCCCCCCCTCGAGAGAGTTTTGACAAGTTAGCTAATTAAATATGCATGGGAATAATATGGTGTACTCTGCGGACGAATGGTTTATTTGGTCATAATTGGCACAAAATCTTTCTGAGATGGAAGTCAGGACATTTACAAGGATATAGAAAGTAATTTGGGATCTGTTGCTGGCTACTAAGGCTGAAATTATCCAGGGTAAGCTGTATTTTCGTTTTGCCTGTGAAACGCCACGGGGTGAATAAATTACAGAAATTATCGGCTTGAATTACAGCTTGTCATTTTTTGTCATTTGTAGCCCGCCGAGGTAATTTTTTCGTCTAAATCACTTAAGAATAGTTCGAAAAAGATGTTCCCATTCAACTTTCAGCCCTGAAGTCATAATTGTGGATTTTGTTGACCAAAACGTCGACTCGTGTAATGCTCGAGTTATTCGGTTGCTATGGGCAACTATCGCTTCCTTTGGCTCATAAGTGTTGACAGATGGATGACAAATAAATTCTAATTAGTGCTGGTTTTGTCTGATTTCGCTGAAATTTTAACACGATAAAGCTGGAATGTTAAGGAATACACTGTGGATTTTACGTTTGCCGATGTTTGGTAGCTATTAGCGGGAAAGTTATATATTGAACAATATTTGAACAATATTTGAACAATATTTTTGAAAGACTGCTCTCGGTTCAAATACAGGATTTCTACCAAGGTCTATT
>JAHPZR010021441.1:55000-57500 GCA_019787425.1 Platygyra sinensis | reverse complement strand
TCAAATGACATTTGGATGACCCCACATTTTGTTCAGTCATTTACACTTGAAAGGGAAATTTGTTTCAGAGCTAGTTTTAAGTTCACTTGTACCTTATTTGCATTGGCAAAAGGAGAAAAAAGAACAGAAAGTACCACCAGACCCCTCTTTTACTACAGTAAAATGTCTAGATGTCTACAGATATATTTTGATAGCGTTATGTATTTATATGCTAAAACAAGCATTTTTAAGGACAAAATATGTTGCACGCCAGAAAAAAAAGGTGTCATATTACACCCCTGCATCTACAATGAACAATGAACAACTACCTCCCATAGTTGCCACCTCTGTACAACGGCCAGTTTCTTCTGTCTCCAAGGTGGTCATTGTGGGGAGGTTTGACTTCAACGTATTATCCAGGTAGAATATTTGCCACTAACTAACGCTGCAAGCTAAATTGTGATGCCTCTGATCTTATAGTGTCTGGTACAAAAGTCTGAGATACTCTGATATAAATTTAAACCAAGTGTGCATCTTAATACTTAAGACCTTTGTACCAATTAATATGAAATTAAAAATAACAACTAAATTTGCCTGGTAATTCCTAAAAGAATCATGTAAGCTTGGATAGAAATTTAATAGTATAATTGAAGGCTTTGGTGGAAAAAGGGCGTTAGGTTTTTTACTCAAAAGTGAACTGTGTCAAAAACGCTCCAAATTTCGCATGCAGTTTTGTTTACTTGTGCCAAACAATGTTCTGCATGTTTTTCCCTGAAGTTTGCTTCCTTTTTGAGATATTATGTATGCGAAAAAACACATTTTTCCAAAGGCATCCTCTGGGGACCTTTTGTTGAATGAAAAACAAAAGAAACCTTTTGTTTTGCTAAGCGATGTAGTCACTATAATACCTTGATTCTCTTTCTACTACTTCATTAGCACAAGCAGATAAGGCGCTGAACGGGCAATATTCGAATTTGTTTTGCCAAGACACTGGCTCGATACGAGGTCACTCAATTTTTTTTTCCATTCTGTTCCTTTACTTCTTTCAAAAATCAAGATATCTATTTTTAAAAAATTGCGTATAAAGCTGGAGTCTGGAGAGATTTTTTATAGAGGTTATTGTGACGTGAAACACAACACGTGAATTTTGATCGAGCATCAAAGCAAAGACAAGTGATGCATTACAGCTCTTTCGACTAATATCTTAAGCATTGTTTTTAAATACCTTGTAGCCTGCCTGGTGGTTGATGGGCATCATAAAGCCTTGGTAACCCGTAAGTCACCAACACGTTTTAACGAAGCAAAATGTGTTCTGTAACTTCAAACGCAACTGATATAAGCGGCAAGTTATCTTTGTTTGAAGTCAGATCGATCCAGGCAGCAAAGTCCATGAGCAGTTCTTGCCCAAGAATAAAACCCTGTCATGAGTTGTGGCCCATTTGCCAAGTGTTGCTAGCATCAAAGTTTGGAAAGTGAGAACTGCTTCTAAACTTATAAAATTTGTCTTGTATAATCCTCCATGTTTACCCACACACGAGGTGTAACAGAACCTTCCCGGCATGCATTTCGATTACGTTCAGCAAGACAAGATGACAAGACAAGGCAAGAATCATTAAATCACACTTTAACTAATAACAGAGCGTGTTTTTTCCTTTTTTATTCCAACATGATAATGGCCAACAAGAAGTGATCAATTGATCGAACATAGATCTGTGATCCAGGTTGCGTTGATTTTACTTCAAATCGGCATGATTTGTATTGTTTTAAACTTCTGGGATCAGGGGCCACGCAGATGTAAGGAGATCTGTACATTGCACAGAAGGGTTAATCTGTTAATCTGTCAGCCCTACATTTTTAAGCTTATACGTTGCAGGCAGTTAAAATGATAAAGAGATCCTTACTGTCACGCTTTAAAGTGAAATCAACATTTTAACCTATTTAAGCCCAAAATCGCCGTTTTTTAGCTTACGCGCTGCATGAAATGGACATTTTGCTCGTTTTTAAGAGAAATCAACATTTTTGCCGTCGCGCTTTAACATGAAATCAACATTTTAACCTATCTAGCCCCGAAATCACTGTTTTTGAGCTTACGCACTGTGTGAAATGGACATTTTGCTCTTTTTTAAGTGAAATCCACATCTTTGCTGTCATATGTGTTACCATGAAATCAACATTTTAATCTTTCTAGGCCTGAAGTTCACATTTTTGAGTTTACGCGCTGCGTGAAATGAATGGTTTGCTCATTTTGAAGTGAAATCAACATCCTTGCTGTCAAGCTTTAACGTGAAATCAACATTTTAACCCATTTAGGCCTAAAATTGCTATTTTTGAGTTTATGCACTGGGTGAAATGAACAGCTTGTTCGTTTTAAAGTGAAATCAGCATCCTTGCCGTCACGCCTTAACGTGAAATCGCGTTAACATTTGACTGTAATTTGAGTGAAATTAACGTCTTTGCGGTTGCGCGATAACATGAAATCACAATTTCAATGGGTTTTAAAAACCTGAAATCAGCATTTTTT
>JAHPZR010021441.1:32500-50000 GCA_019787425.1 Platygyra sinensis | reverse complement strand
AGGTTTGATAATTTTTTCCAGAATGCACTTTTTGAGAGTATTAAGTAAGGAATAATATCGTGATAGAATGAGTTAAACAGAATGTGTTGGTCTAGTTAAGTTGATTCTTTGGATCATATTTATGGTAAGATCCTAAGTTACTTGAACAGTATGAGTGATATAGTTTACAAAAAAATATAAAATCTTAGTTCATACAACAATGTTCAATATTGTTGTTTTCAACCAGCAGAAAACAGGGGCAGCTTTAGTGATAACTATTACTAGTTAAGGTGGCTGAACACAGTTTTGGTGCGCGCTCTTGCTAACGTGATTCAGCGCGCGCACAAGTATTGCATAAAAACAAACATGGCATAAATAGAGCGATCATTTTATTTGCTCAATGTTTGCGCTATCTGTACTATTTTTTTCTTCACAAATGAACACAATGTATTGTATTGAAGGTTTTACTCTTTTATTACAAAGGTATATTAGAAAGGTAACGATGCAAAGAACTCAGCTCTGCTATTTCTTTGTTGCTAAAAGAACCCAGTTAAATGCAGCGCATGCGTAGTAAGTCGAAAAAAGTGCGATTGAGTGAAACATTGACTTCTCGGAGGCGCTTATTTCTCGAGAACCACTCATTAGAATTTCACGAAATTGGCACGAAAATACTTTAGGAAATAAGTAACTGGAGGATTGAAAAAAAATTGAACTTTAACAAAGGAAATTCAAGATATGCCAGTGAACCTTTAAAGAGGATAATTAAAGATCTGTTTGTTAAATTATTATCAAAATAGCGTTAACTTGCGAGTATCGTTACAAGCTTGTTGCATGCAAATTATAAAGAAAATCTAATGACTAGATTTTCTGCAAATAAACAAAACCGATTTTAAACACCTGTTTATATTTGATCATGTTGCCATGGCAACGGTACATACGTCAGCTTAATTATCAAAAAGTTGAAGTTTGTGTTGTTAACTTGCTTGCTGCCATTTTTGGTGACCAAAGGATCAAGGGTTTTAGAGAAAAATGTAATTGAAACAGAGGTATCAAAAACTGTGTTCAGCCACCTTAATTAAAGGGAACTATTAGCTACCCATACAGGTGTTCACTTGCTAAATTATGTTTGCACAAATAATAAAGAAAACTGGACTGCCTTACATACGTGCAACTGATACTTTTTTTTTGTCTAGGATTACGTCTTACTTGTACCTCAAGATTTATTTACTGAGGAGCTGCAAGAAGATTCCCCAGTACCGTTGACTCAGGAATTTCTGGACTCATGCAGCAAGGATAATTTTTTCATCAAGTCCTCAGATCCAAAGTTTTGTAAAGATTCTGTGTTCTCACTCACTACAAGTTTTAACAATGGAAGTTTTGCCTGTGACTGTAATCCCAAGGGAACTTTAAACAGTGACGGTAACTGCGAACAGTTTGGAGGACAGTGTTCCTGTCGACAGAATGTGATTGGCAGAACCTGTAGTAGGTGCAAGACAGGGTATTATGGCTTCCCTAACTGCAGAAGTAAGTTTGGATGCAGTTGTCAGGTGGATTTTAAATGGGAAAAACAGGATGGATTAGCTCATGTAATAAAATTGCAATGAAATGTTAGGTTAAGCTGCCATGGTTTATAGTTTTTGCAATAGGTCCAGGTATTACCAATTTTAGTAATTAAAAAAACTAACTAGAATCTCCAAGAGCATTTTCTTGGGCTAACAGTACTGCAATATCAAATCATACTTTATAAGTAATTGAACTTATTGAACACAGGAAAATAAAGCAAATAAAAGAATCAGGCTATCTGAAATATAAAAAAACACTTGCTATTCAAGTTGCTTCGTTGAATATCTTTTTAATCCAATTCTGTGTTTTTTGTCTCATCTTTGAAATTCTGTTAATGACAATTCTTGATTTTTTCAACATCTGAGATGTTCATCTTCCTACTTGGTTTATTTTTTGTCTTGCAAGAATGAATATGAACTTTGCTTATTTGGAAGGCTATCAAGCAATAATTAAAATTCATGGGCCAACCCATTCCGAAAACGATCAACATCTTTGTATCTGAGATGAAAGTATAATTGAGGCGTGATCCTTTCTAGAACTTTCTTTGCACACAACATTCATGAAGAGCGAGCACATTGGTTTAAGTGATTTGTTGCATTCTTATCACAAGTTTTCATGGTCCAGTGACCAGGAACACCTGGGACAATTTTAATGAGCCCCTTTTGGTGATCAAGACCATTTTATGAATTAGGCTTGAGTTATAATGGAATTTTTTTTGTGCATAATATGAGCATGCAATATTTTGAGTCTGGTTACTGTTCATACTCATTTTGGCTATATTAGGTTGAAACTGATAATCGCTGAAAACAAAAAATGTAAAAACACTGGGATACAATGAATAATTATGTTGTAAAACATTGGTCAAAACTATTTCTTTAAAGTCGTTAATCCATATAGGCTAAAACTTTCAATTGCTTTTCTTTGACACTTCAGAATGCCGCTGTGTTTTTTGTAATGAGTTTAATGGAGCTTGTGACTGTCCACCCAACACGGTTGGTCCCAACTGTGAATTTTGTCTACAAGGGACATGTTGCTATGACCCGATCCTAGGCTGTCAGGACTGCGGCTGTGAGAGATTTGGTGTGAAGGGTGGTGACATAGCATGCAACCCTAACACAGGACAATGTAATTGCAAGCCATCTCACACAGGAAAGAAGTGTAACAAGTGTGCTACGGGTTATTATGACTATCCATTGTGTCAGAAATGTGATGCATGTGATCCTAGAGGTGTTGATAGCAGGATATGTGATAGTAATGATGGAACTTGTTTTTGTAAGGTAAGATTTTAATTCTCAAAGTACCTTAAGTGGTTAAATTGGGGCAATATAATGTTGTAAGAAGCGATTTTGAAATACATGAGACAAGAAATAATTAAGTGATAGGAACTGATGTTTCGGTGCATCTTGCGCCATTATCAAGGTTACATGAAGAGGCTGGTGGAAAAAGGGGATAAGTGACAATTTTGGTTGTTTTTGTTTCTTGCTCCAAATTAGCTGAATTTTTGCATGTGGCCTTCATATCAGTTGAAAAACATCAACGTGTATATTTTTTGGCTGGTTTGCTCTTCGTTTTCGAGATATTACGTATGCAAACAACCCTCAGTTTTCCAAGCGGCATCTTTTGGAGATCTATTGTTAAACGAAAAACAAAAGAAACCTTTTGTTTCGTTCAAGGATGAAGTCACTATATAACATGATAATTTCTCACTGCTGCTTCATTAGCTCAAGTGGATACCGGTAACGCGCCGAACGAAATTGATTCGAATTTGTTTTGACATGACACTCGAAGGCTCGATTCGAGGTCGGTGAAATCTTTTTTTTGTTGTTGTTGTTTTTCTTCTTCTTTCAAAATCCTTCTTCGTGTCTTTGTAATAATTAAAATGCCGTTTTTACTGGTAGTGATGTTTTTTTTAGCTGCCTTTGTGACGTCGGCTTTTGGCTTGCAAAACATCAATTACTTCAATAACACAAATTCAGAGCTTACCTGTTAATTAAGCAGAGTTTGCTCGTTATTTCCACCGATATTCGAAGCTTATTTGAGGAATATTTGCGCCCTGCCTGGTAGGAGATTTGGCATCATTAAGCCTTTGACCCTCGTTAAGTCACCTAGCATTCCTCAAAGAACCGAGGAGTGTTTTTGTTCCGAGATCATGGTTTAAGTGTGCCGTTAACTTAGCCATTGAAGAACAAGTGAGCCAGGCGGTAGAGTCTAGAAACGCTTCTTCTTCCAAAACAAAGCATCCGTCCTGGACTTATGGCTCATTTGCCAAACTTTGGCGTGTGTCAGTTTTGGAAATTAGAATTGCTTTCTAGACTCTTATTATTTTCTTGAAATTAGCCATCCAACAACCTTCGCTCCAAAAATTTCTGGGATATCCCATAATAATCTTTCATACGTAAAGCCCCATGAGCATTGTGTGCGTGACTTATAGCCCGTCTAGTGTGACTCAGACATGGCCGGGGAAAGGCAAGAATGGCCAGGCAGCAAAGTCCTTGAAATTTGACCTGTTCCGAGTGTTTAGGTGAAATAAATTAAACAGATTGAAAGCCATTTTTACGGGCCAAACAGAAGCCAAAGACAAATCGCAGGTGGTTAAATTGGCAAGCAAGCGTTCCGTGAGTGTGTATCGTGGATTTCCAAGCAGATGATTACTTTGAGTTGTGACAGGATCGAGCCCGCCGCAAAGAAAAAACTGAAGACAAAGAAAGCCTGATCGCAGGTTAGGAACAAGAAAACTTCAGCTCAAATGTAAGTTTTGCTTTGTATTTCAGCGTTCCTTTGCTGATAAATTTTCCATTTCATATGCTTTCTTTTGGCATGATCAGCAGCATGTTAGCTTGAGGCTTCCTCTTTCAGTGTTGTCAGAAATAATCATTTCATGGAATGAGCAGTTTTTTACCAAAAAAATAATTTCACGTAGAAACATTTAAACACTTAAGTCACTGACCTAGCCGATTTGCAAAATGTTCGGCCTCTATCTCTAGGCACTATTCATTGACTTGATTTACGCATCGATTCGTGCACTAGATTTCCTAAGTCAAGATTGTTTTCCTTGGCCTAACACTGCGCCAACACTAACGTAACCTGACCTTAACTCTGAACTAATCCGAAGCGCTAACCCTAAGCAATCACTTTAACCTTGAACGCTAGCCCTAACCCTAACCCTAAAAATAAGCGTTAGCGCTAACCCTAAGCAATAACCTGAAAACCCTAACCTTGTTCCGTAACCCTAACCTTCAACGTTAACCCTAGTTTCGAGCGGTAACCCTAACCCTGACTCTAATAAAACTGGGAACTCTTAAAATAACCCAAGGAGTTAAAGTCAGCATTTGAAAAAAAACTTAAAAAGAGAAACAACGCTAATAGTATTGTGTAACAAAGCAGTTCCAAAAGACGCGGACTGTGACATGCAAGCGTTTTAGCATACTTTATTTCTGGAATATGCAATAGAAACGAGCTGTGTTGGCCATGTTCGATTTCAGCGAAAAAATCTAGCGGACATTCTTGTACATGGCCTTTCAACTGAGCTTACATAATATCTCGAAAACGAAGAGCAAACCAGCCTAAAAATATACACATTGATGTTTTTCAACTGATATGAAGGCCACATGCAAAAATTCAGCTAATTTGGAGCAAGAAACAAAAACAACCAAAATCGTCACTTATCCCCTTTTTCCACTAGCTTCTTCACGTAATGCATTGTTCAAGTGTGACCTGTGTGATGCAGGTTATGTCGGGTACTCAAAGGGCCACCTTCACACGCATGTTCAAAAGGCATCATCTATTTACAAAACATTATTCTTAAGAACATAGCACTGCTGTTCCAAACAATTTCTTAGCACGCTTCAATGTAATCAAGAAATGTACTAACAAATTTGACTGCCTCGTTGATGAAGTGCTGTGTATTCATGCAAGATGCTAAACCAGCACTCAATGTGCAATCTGATTCTCTTTTTGTGGTAACAAGTATTTGTGTAATTAGCTTGGCACTCATGCAATTTCGCTTCAACTTAGTGTCTTCACAAACTGCTTTTTATCATTAATGATATAACCTTGATAATGGCACAAGATGCACTGAAAGGTCAGTTCCTGTCTCTTTGCCGCCTGGTTAGCTTGTTGGTAGAGCACCAGTCTGCTGTGCAGGAGGTCGAGGGTTCGAGCCCCAGACCGGACCAATACTCAGGGTCTTAAAATTACTGAGGAGAATGTGCTGCCCTTGTAATTACATCTGCAAATGGTAAGACATTCAAGTCTTCTCAGATGAAGACTTTAAACGTTAAAGAACCCACACACTTATTGAAAAGAGTAGGGCACGTAGTCACAGTGTTGTGGTCTATCTCAAGTTTTCATCCTACATTTCATGCATGGCCTGGGTGGGTGAGTGAGATCAAATATGAACTGATATAGCAGCAGCCAGCAGAGGCAACCTTCACAAGCTGACATTCAATCTCACTCAATAAGAATTGTAAACCAGCATGAGACGATATGTGATATGTGCGGTATATAAATACATGTTCATTCATTCATTCATTCATTATATTCCTGGACTCAATGAAAATGTTGCATATATAATGATATAAACTTTCAACAAGAAGATCACAGTAAAACTGGAGATTTGGTTAACCACCCCCTACAACTGAATCAAAAATCTATTATTAATACTGGTATTCTTTGCAAAAGATCCTGATAAATGAAACTTTGTGAAAAGCAACTTTGAAGCAACCTTAAGGCTAAGAGCAGGCACTGTTACTGTTAAACTGTTATTTTTGATTGAAAGACCTATTTTTTGGCAATGTGTAATAAAACTGACAAAAGTTCAACTACTGTAAATTTGATGTTAAAATCTTTTAAAATCCAAGCTTTTGCCAATCCATGGCATCATCAGTGATAAGGAAAATATTCTACAAAAGGCTTATTAACAATAGTACTCAACGTTTGTATATAAACAGAGTTATGAAGTAAAAAGGAATCTTACACTCTCATATTTGGGTTGCATTGGGAGAAGTAGCATGTGCACCATAATTATGCATTATGGCTTGGTGATTTGTGTGGATTATATTATGTTTCAGCCTGGTGTCACTGGTCCACGCTGCGATCAGTGTGCAGCTGGTCACTTCAATCTAGATGCCAACAACCCAGATGGCTGTTCCGAGTGTTGGTGTAATGGTCTGTCAGATTCTTGTGACAGTGGTGATAAGTACTGGTAAGAAACATGGGGTGTCTCGAAAACTCAGACCCAGACCCGAAAAACTCAGACCCTCGGGTGTCTCGAAAACTCAGACCCGAAAAACTCAGACCCTCGGGTGTCTCGAAAACTCAGACCCGAAAAACTCAGACCCTCGGGTGTCTCGAAAACTCAGACCGAAAACTCAGACCAGAAAAATAAAACATATTTACACCGCGTGAATGCCGCAAGCCGACTTGTTTACTGTTCGTCGATACAGTGGCATTACCAACATCTGCCGAGAAAAGAAAAACAGCTCATAGTGTTAGATACGTGAAATGATCATGAAAATTATCAGCCGAGAAAAGAAAAAACAGCTTGCAGTGTTTGATACGTGCTACAATCATGAAAATTATACTTAACAGTCGTATAGATTTTTCTTTTCGTTATCGTATAAGCCAAGTTTATATCCACAACGTGTCGTGTCATTATTAAGCCATTCGCGAGGTGTGTTGCGTGATGGTTTCCTGTACAAATACAGTACTGGTGTCATGCGACAGTAGCCCCACCTAACGATGCCATTTGTTGGATAGCGCTTGCACTTCAGCAAACAAAACCGACCTCTACTGGACCATTAATGGTCTATTCTGCTCAAAATTCAATGCAGGAGACTCAATCGCGAGAATTTGTCGACGTATAACGACCGCGAAAGGTTTAATATATCCGCTACTGCCGCGTGATGCCAGTACTGCGCAAAAGGGGAGTGGGGAGGGGGGGAGGGGGTCATGATCCCGTTCCACGCACAAATTTTAACAAAATTCATGCGTCACGCACAGTTTTAACAAAATTTCACGAATTATGAAATTGAACATAAATCAGTGGAAGCTCTTACCTTATCCGCTGTCATTAAAACGAAGGAGCCAACAAACCATATGTTCATATGCCCAGAAAGAGGCTCTGGTTCACGATTCATCATAGCAAATACTGCAATAATCAAATGTTTGTTTCACGATGTAGTCAATGGAGTTGTAGATCGCAATGTTTCAGCTGCTTACAGTATTAATCAGGCGATGAGTTCAACCAGTTACGCGACACCATATGCTCTATATTATGATGGTATTGTTGTAGTAAAGTGTATCTTATTCCATGGCGAATAGTGGCCGGGTTTGGTGGACGTCCTGAGAAAATCCTGAAACCGGCGATCGAAATCACAGGCATAAAAGTGTAGCAGTTGAGGATCGTTCAAAAAAGTATTGGTCTATTGGTACGGAGCTAGAGCTCGATGTGACAAATAACTCTTCCATGCAGAGCGAGCACGAACTGGTCTTGATAAAAAGTTGATCCTATTGAGGTCAAGGGAACCTTCTCTTTGGTCTTCTGATGATTCTCTTTGTTCCTCGTCAAAGCCAGAGTCATATTCTCAATCTTGATGGGCGTTTTCAAAGGTTACTCTATCCCCGAAAGGTAGCTGCTTTTCGTACATATTCAATGGAAGAGTTCCAACTCGTTTATAGAGTTAGCAAATAGCTATCATCCGACCATAAAATTCACGGCTGCAATTTCACATACATAAATAACTTTCCTGAATACATGCGTATATAAGGGCAAAAGATTAAAGAAGGAATCCATCACGCAACACACCTCGCGAATGGCTTAATAGGGAGCTTAAGCACGCACGTTTTTGAGACGCGGACGGCAACTGGAAGAGAACATTTCGCGTGCAAGGAAAGTATATTCTCCCAGATTTTTATACTGCTCGTCTCTAATGGAGAAAAGATACTTAGCAATGTGAATGTGGTTGTCTGCGAGCAAGTTAAAAGTGAAAACATCTCACTTCTGGTTGCCGTCCGCGTCTCAAAAACGTGCGTGCTTTGACACGACACGTACGCGTTGTGGATTTAAACTTGGCTTATACGATAACGAAAAGTAAAATCTATACGAATGTTAAATATAATTTTCATGATGGTAGCTCGTATCAAACACTGCAAGCTGTTTTTTCTTTTCTCGGCTGATAATTTTCATGATCATTTCACGTATCTAACACTATGAGCTATTTTTCTTTTCTCGGCAGATGTTGGTAATGCCACTGTATCGACGAACAGTAAACAAGTCGGCTTGCGGCATTCACGCGGTGTAAATATGTTTTATTTTTCGGGTCTGAGTTTTCAAGACACCCAGAGGGTCTGAGTTTTTCGGGTCTGAGTTTTTCGGGTCTGAGTTTTTTGGGTCTGAGTTTTCGAGACACCCGAGGGTCTGAGTTTTTCGGGTCTGGGGTCTGAGTTTTCAAGGTCTGAGTTTTCGAGACACCCAAGAAACATGATTAGATGATGAAATTCCGTATGTATTTACAAAGGTATGTGTAGCACTTGGGAAAGCTTTGCCAGAATTTGTTTACTTTGCAATGAAAATCTGTCATCGCCAGCTTTTGCCTAGTGCGATCCCAGGTTTTCTCTTTGGCAAAGACTTTTCAAATGGGCTAAACATCGATGACACCGTAGTGCTCGTGTGGGGCAGGCAAATTTTCGAAAAAGTCAAGCCAAACAATGGGAATCACAGCGTCAACTGTCAATGCTTGTCAGCGAAACATGAAAAATGATCAGTACGCATGGGAAGTTCAGTTCTTATTTGTGGTCTTTCATCATGAACGGACATGGTTATTATTATGATCCCACACAATTTCAAGGTTTTCAAGGTTTTTATGATGATAGCATGGGATACCATTAAAAGCCCAGTGCTTACATTTGAATTCCCATGACCCAGGCGATAGGGTCCTACTGAGTCCTAATGGAAGAATTTTTGTATTGATGCCATTGTTGGTCTCTCAAACGGGAAAGTTGCTGTACAAAACAGTGTGCCAGGATGTTTAAAATGCAGTTGAGTTAATTTTTTGTAACTCAAAGCTGCTGACTAAAAAAATCTCCTGGTACTGTTGTGGTAGTCCTGAAGGTCAAACCATGACTCTACCGGACGGGGAAGTAATGGTGATCGAGCTATTCTTTGTTGACGTTAATTTCTTCTTCTGATCATGGCCGCTATTAAAACCGCCAAACATTTGTCTGCCCATCTTTCCTACATCAAACAAAAGACAACAGACTACTGTAGGTTAAGCTGAACAAACAGAAGGAGAATCGGGGCAGAATCTGCAATCACCGTAATAATTATGGTCACTCCTTCAATGGGATGCATACCGGTACTTGTTTCAGTTTAGATCACGATCGATATCATGTCTTTCTAAAGCACATGGGTAAGCAAATTGTTATCTAATATCTGGGTACTGACAATAATTATCTCCCACTAGTGCAACCCTACGTTTCTGTCTAAAAGTTGTCATTTTAGTTGCGGTTTCAAATTTTTGTGTTTTTTTAGCCAGCAAAGGTGAAAACTTTTCCTAAGTGCCTAAGTGAGACTCATTCCAAAGCACCTTACCCTGGAATTTGTCTGGGCTAAGATACAAGTATTGTTCATTACAGCTCATAAAGATATCAAGTCTAAGCAAATTCTGAACATTGGGAAACAGTTTTTATTTGATTAATCAGTCAATTTTATCTTATTTAACTGGTCAGTGAAAAAATTATCAACTTGTCTTCTCAGGTGAATAATGTGTCATTGAAACAAATATATCTAATAAGCCAACACAATCTTGCTTTGATGATACCTGTTTTTCTCATCAATTTTTAGGTCCAAAGTAGTCATAATGGACAACTGGCAGTTAGAGAACAGCCCAGCAATTGTTGTGAAGATCGGGGAAACTAATCTCTATGCCTCTGTGAGCAGCCAAAGGGAGGAGAAAGGGAAGCCAATATACTGGTTAGCACCCAAGAGATACCTGGGACAGAAGGTATGCTTTATTGAACTTCAATCTTTATCTTGAGAAGTTTTTTTGACACCCAGCCCAATTTAATGAAGTAGGCTTAATTTCAAGATTATGCTACCCCATGAATAGGGAAGAAAATTATCCTCACAGTAGTTCTAATCCTCAGGTTGGCATCAAGTCATGACATGTTTCCATCAAATAGAATGATCAACAAATGGTGTATGCAGTAACAGCCTTTATTGGCAACTTTACCGATTACTTCTTCAGCTAACAGCTAGTTGACAGCTGTTCATTTGAAAGTGTTATGTGCACTATTTGTCTTGAGTTGTATGGATGTCAGTTCCTTCTCAATCTTAATTAGCTGTCACCACCTGTGCATACTTTTAGACAGTGTAGGCGACAGGCAGTGCACTCTAAATCTTAAGCCAGCCAACCCACAAATGACATCAGAACTATTCAAAGAAGAGAGTGATTTGAACACAAAGTAGTTCTCTTTAATATAAAGGGCTTTACTCTTTCCAAGTTCAGCCTTGGTCTCTCTTAAATCTTTCAATGCAATGAATCCAATAATTCTAAGATCCGATGAATAACTTGAGAGATGCGAATGATGTGAAAGATGATATGCAAAAGATGCAATTACTGAGATGCGAAAACGTTACATGTTGCAAATCTGACATGCGATAACATATGTGCCAGCATGCACTACGTAACTCTAAAGAAAATTAGGGATTAATGTAACCTAACTTATAAAGGGAAATGAAAATATGAAATTGACTTTAGTCTCCACAGGTATAAATCTAGAATCTTTCGTTCTCTTTGTAAGGAAAGGGTGATCCTTGTCCTAGCTTATTGTACTTCTATTCTGATTAATTGTCACACCCAACATGGGTTTTGATTCACATGGAAACAAGATTAGCTACCAAGTTACTAAGACAAAGCAATTAATAGAAAAAGAGGATGTGTCAAACAAGTCAAATTGCTCACCTAGTGTTTCTTGAGGTATTGCAAATCTGTTTTTATTTCTTGATCTGATTTTCATTGTAGATTTCATCTTATGGAGGCAAACTGACTTATACAATACGCTATGAAGTGCCTCAAGGAGAGAGTTCACCAGTGTTGACAACTAAACCTGATGTTGTGATAGTGGTAAGTAAACTAGTAATGTTTCTGTATATAAACCACACACAACCCACAAACTGCAGCACCCGGTTTATGGAATTCTCTCCCCGACTTTATCAGACAGAGTAGTTCGTTATCAAGTTTCAAGACCCATATGAAAACATACCTTTTTAAAAAATGCCATAACTTAAATTAGTATGTAATATAGTTTTCATTTGGAAATGTAGTTTTTAACATTTTTAAATAGATTTAAATATAGTTTCCACTGAAAATTGTAAAATCCATCTGCTATTTGTACATTTTTCTGATTTTTTGATTGTAATTATTGTAAAGTGCTGTTGGGCTAAAGGGAAATTAGCGCTATATAAATAAAGCAGTATTATTATTATTGCCCCCACAGGGTTTTGGCCCAGAGGCCAAAACCCGAGGAGGCATTATAGTCTCCTCCGTGTATACGTATAAAGAATGTGTGAAATATTGGTGTAGTATGCGAATCAGTCCCGATTTGAAGATACTAGGTGCGCACGGTGGTCCCGGTTAATTTTTCAGTCAGCTCGCAAGGAAATGCTACATGGGTAATTCTTGCAACTACGAACGTGAGGAAGAGATCAAGGAAGATAATACTTGCTGCACGAGGAGGAGAGGAAGATTTTTGCCAAAATATATTTTGAAGCGAGTATCTGTCATAACAGTGATTTCTTCATAATTATATCTTGAATTCAAAGGCTATTCAGCAGTGCCAGATTGAACTGTTTGGTACAGAAGTTGATTTGTCCGACACAAATCAGCAACGGGGTCGAGAGATTCGACCCAAACACAACACGTATAAAAATCACGTTTATTTGGATCACTTATTTTTACTTCGGCTAGATTGCAGAATACCCGGCCCACTTTTTGGAATTCTTAAATGCTGCTACCGCAGTCCCGCAGTCAACATAATTCACATAATAAACTGTATATAAAAAGCACGAATATACTTGACTGGCAGGGATCCAAATGTAAATGTTTTGCGGCGTTTTTGTTGAGGACAAAAAGCTTGACTCTAATTTGCATATATGGCGACTGTAACGCGATTCTTCTGTTTACACCTCAGAAAAAAATCTCAACTTCCTTTCTGCTTTCGAGATACATTTGCTCGAAGAGTCCTCGTATATCAAGACAAATGGTTTCAGTATCAAACCAGAACAACAGAGTGGTTTGATACTTTTTTTCCAGAATGTACTTCGTGAGAGTATTATGTAAAGAATATCATGTGATAGAATGAGTTAGACAGAATGTGTTGGTTTAGTTAATTAAAATTTATGATACCATGCCTAAGTTTCTTGAACAGTATGAGTGATATAGTTTACAAAAAATATAAAATTTTAGTTCATACAATAAATAAAAGATTCTTTATACGCAGTGAAATTTTATAAGAATTTTATATCCTTCAGGGATAAAATAGAAGCGGGGGCAGATTTAGTGAGAACTATTACTAGTTTATTACTAGTAATAGTTCTCACTAAATCTGCCCCCGCTTCTATTTACTAGTTTATTACTAGTAATAGTTCTCACTAAATCTGCCCCCGCTTCTATTTTATCCCTCAAGGGTATAAAATTCTTATAAAATTCCACTGCGTATAAGGAAACTATTATTTATTGTATGAACTGAAAATTTATATTTTTTTTGTAAACTATATCACTCATACTGTTCAAGTAACTTGAGCATCTTATCATATATATGATCCAAAGAATCAACTAAGTTTATAACACATTTTGTTAACTCATTCTATCACATGATATTCTTTACATAATACTCTCACTAAGCGCATTCTGGAAAATAAAATATCAAACCACTCTGTTGTTCTAGTTTGATACTGAAAACAACCATTTGTCTTGATATACAAGGACTCTACAAGCAAAAGTATCGCGAAAGCAGAACAGAAGTTTTTTTTCCGAGATGTAGACAGAAGTATCGCGTTACAGTCACCATGTATGCAAATTAGAGTCAAGTTTTTTGTCCTCACCGAAAACGCCGCAAAACATTTACATTTGGATCCCTGCCAGTCAACCCAGCCGTCACATGGGCTCTACGCCACATAAGATTACTCAGTAAAAATAAGCGATCCAAATAAACGTGATCTTTATACACATCTTTACACGTGTGGTGTTTGGGTCGAGTCTGTCTGGTCTGCCGACCCCGTTGCTGATTTGTGTCCGAGAAATCAACTTCTGTACCAAACAGTTCAACCTGGTACTGCTCAATAACCTTTGAATTCAAGATATGAAGAAATCACTGTGATACAGATACTCGCCCCAAAATATATTTTGGCAAATACCTTCCTCTCCTCCTCGTGCAGCAAATAGTATCTTCCTCGATCTCCTTCTCGTGTTCGTGGTTGCAAGAATTACCCATGGAGCATTGCCTTGTGAGCTCAGCCAATTGAAAAATTAACCGGACCACCGTGCGTGCCTAGTTTGTTCAAATTGGGATTGATTCGCATACTACACCAATATTTCACACATTCTTTATACGTATACGCGGGGGAGACTATAATGCCTCCTCGGGTTTTGGCCTCTGGGCCAAAACCCTGCGGGGGTAATTATTAATTCCTCGACTTGCTCAGACGAAGGGCTAACACTGAAAAACATCAGCTTCTGAATCTCTTTATGGTGGCCAATTCACATTTGAACCCAGTTGATAAAACCAAATTATCTTGTAATTAGTGCAGAGTGCACTATTGGGATGGTTTGGGGGTTGATGTTGCTGAAGCACTATGGCACTAAGGCACTATGGCACTATGGCACTATGGCACTATGGTGCTAAGGCACTATGGCGCTAAGGCACTATGGCGCTAAGGCACTATGGCGCTAAGGCACCATGGCACTATGGCAGTAAGGCGCTATGGCACTAAGGCGCTATGGTACTAAGGCAATAAGGTGTAAACTTTAATGTTGGTTTAATTAATTCCAATTTATTAATTAGCCTTGTTTCGAGGGGGTGGGTTAGGTACCTTTGATTGCCACATGAAACATACTACACTTACATCACTTCATGGATAACATCACAAAACTATATATAGTTCCAATATTCTCTTGTTATCCTATTGGTACTGTTCTCTTAAGAACATAATCAATTTGCTCGAAGCGCATGCGCAGATTGATTAGCATTAGTGTTAACCATGTGTTAGGTAAATGATATATTTCATACACAGTTATACATGAAAGTAAAGTGCTTTTCCTTGTGATAGAACAGATTATGTAAGACGCATGCACTGTAGCACTATCAACATGGTGCAATCCGTTCTTGAGCTCAGATTCATGTGTGCGATACCACACTCTCTTCTTAATGGGCGATTGCAGCTATATTTCAGGTAACATTAGTTCTCCCTTTTTTGTTTAAAGACCGGGCAATTTTATGACAGCGTATCTTTTGGAATCACCCCTAGCTCGGTTCAAAAATGTTGTGTGCCGTTTTCAAACTATTTCGTGTTTGCTAAGTTTTAAACAGGGAGACGCGTGGATCTCTTCAGGCGCTTGTTTATTTTTTCCCCAATGAATGAGAACAAGAAGTTCACAAATGTATTCAACCGAAACATTTCCGAGTTAGCGGCATTATAGTTGGTAATGTTGTGACAAAAGAAACTTCTTAAATATTGCTGCAGACACTGTGGCACTTACGGAAACCGCAAATAAATTGAGTCAGTCTTTGAGCGGACTCATTCACAGATGTAGGAAATAATGTCGGTCAAGTTGAAATGCTTGTCCATTGTATTAATCGATATCATTGTGTCTTTTGAACTGGTTTATTGTTAACACCAATGGTGGTAACCTATTAAGAACATGCTATTCTGAGACATGACATGATTATTTGATAATTAAATTAGTAATTGTTTATCGATGATATGAAAATTTGCCTCTTGAATGAAACAAAATCATTCCTCTTCCATTTTTTTCATAAGTTAGTAACATTATTCATTTTTCTCCAACAGAAAAAAAGCGAGCATATCTTCCTTTGTATGTTTTTTGAGAAAAACAAGGGTATCATGTTGCAAACTTTGCGAGAAAAACAAAAGTATCAAATTACAAATGTTGGCGTTGAAAAAATGAAATTATCACATTTGCTAGTTCAACGTATTAATGAATTTAAAATGAACAAAATTCAACATAAAGCACCACAGTAAAATTTAAAACCACCTTGACAAACAGTAATTGTAAGTTATTTTTGGGCCTTGAACTAACAAGTTACATACAGGCAGCAGATGACTCAAAACATACTGATAGTCCTTCATAACACTTTGCACTATCTGAGATTGTCTCACTGGTTTTTCTTACTTTGTCGTCTACATGCATCTTAGTACGTTCCAGTTTAATAATGTTATGGGCCTCGGCAAGTAGTCAGGAGTCCATTAGAGTTAATTAGAAATTAACATTGTACAACAATAACAGTATGTGTGCTAATCATTTACAAAAGTAGTTTCAATATGAAAGTAATTTTTTTAAAAAAATGTTGATCCCATTATTTTAAGTAATGATTCAGAAAGACTAGTATTCCACAGACAATTAAAATGTGTGCAGTTTTTCAAATGAAGTGGTTAATGTAATATTGTAAGCATTGATTGTGAATGTGCTTGTTGTTGTTGCTGCAGGGTGAAAATGGTAAAGTACTGCAAAACAAAAGACAGCTACAACTCTTGCCAGGAAAAACTTCAGCCATTGACATGCAATTTCTTGAGGTTGGTGCTTGTGATGCAAGTACAACTGGTACAAGCTATTACTTTGTCCTGCATCAGCATGTACCAGTATTTATCACACTGTCTTGTCCTTTATTTTTGGATCATAGTACCTGTGGAAAGATTCCAGTGGGGCAAATGTCAGCAGGGACGACTTCATGTCAGTTCTTCAAGATATAAAATCTCTTAAACTGAGAGCATCTTACAGCACTGTTGTTGCAGAAGTGACAATTAATGACATTTCAATGGATGTTGCGGTTGATGGGCCTCTTGCAGGAGCAGTGAGAGCAAGGAGTGTTGAAATATGTGACTGTCCGGAAAGAGCTACTGGTGCTTCATGTGAGGTAAGTTAACTGCTTCAGGTTGTAAGGTGTACACATGCATACTCACAGCAAATGTTAACAAACTACAGTAATTAAACCATACTGGTTAACACCTTGTCTCAAATGAAATCTAAACTATCTTTTAAATCTGATTATTAAAGGGACACAGTCAGCTGACACACATGCACATAAAATTAGGCGCATTAGATACCATTTCATAGCTAATTTGCATATCTTAGAGACATGATCCATACTTTTTTTAACCATATTGATAGAACTAGTAGTAACCACAGGTTAGAAAGTGCAGGCCTGAATGCACTTGAAGAGCTTTTGTTTAGATGTTGGCAATTGCTTGTTTTCATGTGACCTCATAGTTTTTCAAAATTACTAATAAACAAACCTACTGAAGTTTTAGTGTCATCAGATATAAGACCCTATAAAAACTTGATGTTTTATGACGTTTAAGCTCAACAGGGTTCCTCATTTTGCTATAGAGGGCATTTGAATTTCCAAGTTTATGCATTGCGTGCCATGGCGGTCTGCGAATTAGAAGGATCTCGCGTAGATCAAAAAAGCAGTTATTGCCTACTTTTTTGCTAACTGAACAGTTCTGAACAGTTCTTGCACTAAAAGGAGTATCACTTTCATTGTATCAGAACTCTAGAGTAATAACTTTTCGTTTCAATGGCAAAACTCGATGATAGATGTTTCTGTTGCTCTATGACCGCCATGTTGGTGCCCTTCAGAAGGGCACCAACATGGCATCTCCATACAAAGCTCTATAAATTTAGGTAAAACGTTTTTCCGAATAACGCGGGAATAAAAA
>JAHPZR010021441.1:5000-27500 GCA_019787425.1 Platygyra sinensis | reverse complement strand
CTATAGGTAAACATAAAGTCTGTTTGAGATAGAAATCCTTAATGTTAGAGTCCAGAAATCCTTAATGTTAGCACTTACCTCCAGGTTCCTGGGCAGGGATGCTAATCTATCAATAGGTATCCCAAGCATTAAATTTACTGGTACCCATTTGTACCCCTGTGGTAAGAGGCACTTTGAGAGGTAAGTGTCTTGCTAAAGGACACAATACAGTGATCTGGTCAAACCCCTCCATGTGCACCAACCACAAGCCCACTGCACCTCTCCTAAATTATATTCACTTTTATTTTCACCTTAGCTTGCAACTGTGGAAAGGGTGAAGAAAACTTATTTGGTTTCTGTGACATTAATACTGGACAGTGCTGTAAACCAGGAGGAAACTGCACCATCTGCCCTGAAAACTACATTCTGACTGACAAGGGTTGTGAATATTGTGGCGAGTGTGTGGGACGCTTATTGAATACATCCACTGAGCTAGATGGCAACCTTACACAGGCTCTTAAGTCATTAGAACAAGGAACTGCAGGGATTATTGCAGAAAGTCGATTTTCGGATATAAATAAAACTCTACAAAGGTATGCAATAAAAAGAGAAGGTTCACTGCTTTTAATATGCTAATGTATCCACAATGTCTTCCACAGCAAGACTTCTGATGTATCCTTGGACCTAAAACAATATCCTTGAGCCTTGTTTTCATAGCCAATGTTTAGTACATTTTTTCTTTTAAGAGGCAATGGAATTGATACAAGAAAACAAACTCTGAAGCAAACAGCAAGCTCAAAGTCTAAATTTTGGTCTTTCTTTAAAGCATAAAGTTTTTATTTTTGCGTAATCAATACAATGCCACACATAAATCTGTTCAGTTGATAATTTTAGTAGTAAGAGGTGGTTGAGGTTAATAAAAAGGGATCCACTATGTTCATTGTTGAGTGTATTATTCACATAATTCGTCCCATTTCATTATCATTTTTAATATTGTTTCTTATCAGGTTAATTCCACCTACCAATGAATACAATACAACCATGGAAGAATTGTCGCTGTTTGTTGGTATATCTGTTGTAGATGGTGAGAACATTTGATGCATTCAGTTTACTTTCAGTCATGAAAATCCCTGTGCTCTACCACTAACCCCCCATCCCCTAAGTACAGCAAATACTTACACATCCAATCTGAGGATTGCCATATATAAATAACCAGCAGATGTTTTCAAGAAAATTCTAGATCTGGTGCATAAAAATGATATTCAAACATGCAAAATTTCTAGCATTGTTTCCATTAATTTATATTTTAGGAATGGAAATTACATTGGTAAAAATTTAAGCAAAAAATAGTAGCAAAGATGTTGCCCCATTTGTAAATAAATGAAAGTGATTACCAGCATGTACATGTAACTTTCTTTGAAGCTTGATTTAACATGGTTATAACATCACATTATACTCCTCACATTTATTTTACTCATAGAAATAGTACTGACTGTGGTAACACAGGATAGAGGTTTGCTTGGTTAAATTTTAAAACCTGTGAAGATTACACGTACTCACTCTAAATGTTATAAACATATGCGTGGAGAAAGTCACGAGAGTTTAATTTTAGCAACGTTTCTAATTTTCATTTTCTTCTCCCCTCTCCTCTTAGCAGCAGTAAATGTTAGTTCTAATTCAACATACATCAAGGGTACGCTAACTGAGAGGACAGGCTCTACGGAGGAGAAAACAGAGCAAGTAAAGCAAATGATCATGAAAATAACTGATAAAGCTGCAAAGAGTTTGGAAAATTCAACATTCACTAAAGAGGGAGCTCTGGCTTTAGAGGAAGAAATCAAAGAGGCCCTCAATAGCACACAAAGTAAGCATAATGTAAAAGTTGTGAATTTAACGTGTCACAACATTCAGCATTCAAAGATGTTACCATTTAGTTCCTGTTGTCATCAAAAACGGCTTACGTTATAATTTATGGCTGAATATATAGCACTGCTTGTCTGCAAGGAAAACTTAATTGTCAGCACACTACAGCATAATTGCAGTGCATATACTTTTTGCAAAGATTTATTTTTTCCATGAGTAAAACTTTTTTGCAAAGATTTATATTAGCAAGAAACTGTCTATCCTACATTGCAAAATTCTCACAGGTTTAAACTCTAAATTCTTACCTTTTATAAACACTTGCTTGGTATGAAGCACCATGCTTGCTACAAAGAAAAAACCCAAGCCTGCTCACATAATCCCTTCATGCATACCTGTGCCAGTTTATGTCACGTCACATCATATGATTGCTTAGTTTTTAACACTTGATGATATGGTACTGTCATTCATTACAAAACAGAGAACTTAAAGTAAGTTTCCAAGTGCCATGTTATTTACAAACATTGATCGCTTTCTTACCTATCAGGCAGTGTAGACATCGCTGAAAACATTGCCAAAACCCTGAAGACTGACAAAGCAAACCAGACTCTGTTGTTAGAAGAGGCAGAGGAAATTTTGAAGGAACTGGAAAATAGAAACTTTGATGCTGCAAATATATCAATGACTGAAGAGCAGGAGTTGGTGATGGAGGCAATCAATAAAGCCAAGTCAATGCTAAATGATACCATGAGCTTACAGAGCCAGCTTATAGAAACAAACAAAACGCTTAATGAATTGCTAAGTAAATTTACCTCAATTTTGGAAAAGACCAGTAGTATTTTGGAAAACACTAGCATTGCCTTGGATACCAACAACATTAGCAGGAGCTATGACTCCCAGGTTTGTCCAAATGTTGTCTATTAATTTTGCTGCCAAAACTGTTTCAAATGGCATTGTTTCAAAGATTTAAACATTTTTACTTTATCACATTGGCTTGGGTTGTTTCCAAGCATCTTACAGCTCGAATTAAACTGTTAGCCCTACATAAGTGAGGCACCATTTTGTGTTAAAACAGTGTCAGAAATAATAACTAAACAACAGGAGATAACAATGTGAAATGTTATTGCAATGCTATGTTTAAGATGAAGTTTTTACCAAGTTTCTACATTATCTCACATTGTGTTTTATTTAGACACCAATAACAGAGGCAGCTTTAAAGAAAAATGAAGTGGACAGTGCTCTTAAGAGCCTGCAGGATGTGATTCAGACAACCAAACGTAAACTGTTAAATGGCAGTGAGTCTTTAGAGGTACAGTGTACACAGTGAAACGAATAGCTTGTGTCATTTTGATGCTAGTCTTGATTCTCCTTACCAATCACTGCAGATTTCTTTTCATGTTTGTAGTGTAGAAAATTTAGAAAAAGTAACGTCAATGCCTCATGATTTCAGCGTCTTGTAATTCAGTATAGTTATATATATTGGGAACTTTTTCTGTAGGCTTTCAATGGAAGTTTTCCACGCTTAGATGATCTCATTGATCAAGTCTCTGAAAGGATAGCCAATCTTTCTCAAACCATGGATAGACTAACTCCATCAGTAAATATGGCACAGAATCATTCAGAAGAACTGCGTAGACAGGCTGATGAGCTGGAGAAACTGCTAACAAACATCGAGTTTGCCAACAAAGCAGTTAATGCATCACAGAGATATTCAGATATTGCTGAAGCCTTGAAAGACGCATTAGCCATTGCACAAGAAGCTGAGGATCTAGCCATGGATGCTAGAGATGAGGTACTTTTATTTCTGGTATATTTTAGGCCCAGCCATACAATAACCATGGTGTGAAGTTAAGGCTCCAAATGTATATGTTTCACCAGTTCTCAATTTGCTGTAAGTATGAACGGAAGTGCACTTTGGTAGCTAGTCTCCTTCGCAGCCGCTCGGGCCAGAGTCACATAATGCTCCCCGTCCCCACGCGGCTGCTTCAAACCGACATACATTCCTTTCTCGGTGTTTTACGCTTTTGTTTGCTCGGACCAATGAGCCTCTCGTTTAGTTGTCATTGTATACGCTGAACCAATCACAGGCGCGAACATTCGCAAGCAAATGAAAGCCACACGTTGATTGGTTTATATCCAAGAAAGGAATGTATGTCGGTTTGAAGCAGCCGCGTGGGGACAGGGAGCGTTACATGACTCCGGCCTGAGCGGCTGCAAAGGAGACTACTTGGTAGCCTTCTGAGCGGGGCTTGTGGGAGAAGTGAGGACATCCTATCTCCCATGTGCTTCCTGACTGCATGTTCCTTATTCCTTTCCATCCCTGTCCTGCTCCCCTGTATTACAAGGCTAGTGTTTAGGGGAGCCACGGTATAATCTGCTGGGGGGGTTTTTCTTGGGAACACAGCTTCCTTCGAATTGTTTTTAGTCACTGTTTTTGCTTTCTGTTTTTCTTTTTAGTCTCAAACTATTGGTAGCATGGCAAAGAACTCTCAAAATGTCAGTTCAATGCTTAATAAGAGCGCATTACAGACAAAAGACAAAGTGGACAATGAACTGTCAAGTCTACTTGAAGATATCAAGAACAGACTGGACCTCATCAGAAGTAAAATTCAAAATGTGTCTGGAGATTTGTTTGATGTGGCAAAGAATTTTCCTGAATTTGAAGAAATGGCAGGTCTTATTGGTAGGTTATATTAATCTTGTATTAGGGGCCGGGTCTTCTCCATAAGGTGCTTGGCTCTTGCTTGCTTGTAATGTGTTTTCTACTTCTAAAGTTGTTGCACTTAAGACTTTTTGCATCTCTATGACAAAAAGTTAAAGTTGAAGCAGCACAGCTGACACTGTTGACATTAAAAACTAACTTTGTATCACTTAGGTGAAAAAGCTCAAGACCTCGGGGAGAATGCAACACAATCAAAGATGGCGGCAGATGATGCATGGGAAAAAGCTGAAGAAGTGGAGGTACTTTTGGTTCTAAGCGTCTTTTGTATGAACCCTGTTAAATCCAGACCCTGTTGTAGAGATTGAATTGCACTTTAACTGAAGGGATAGTGCTATAGTTAGGTAATGTAGACGTCATGCAATCCAGTTGTATGAACAAACCATGTTAAGGATTGTCAATAAAGGTTTAACTTGTCTAAAATGGCTGAACGTATTGCGCTGGTATTGATGGGTGTGTCATGGCACTGTTACATTTGTCAGTTTACTACTTGTAATGTCTGTCCCAGAGTAAAGCATTGATCTAGTAGGCCTATTGTTAAAGAAACAAAATGTGAGAAACAGTGGTTTGGACAATAATAGATGTCGTAAAGTCCCTTGACAAATTCTTGTGACTTGTCACCATTTATTTTCAGAGGGACTAATTGGGATAAGCCACATTTTCCTTCAGCTATGACTTATTGAGTTGTCAAAAACTTTTCGTCTGGTTCAGTGTTATGTTGCACGGAGAAATATGATGCTGATCACACATTATCAGAACCAACACAACAATTTGTCTAAATTCACCTGGAGTGCACTGTGTTTTCAGGAGCAGCTGACTGGTCTCTCTGGCCTCAAGGAGTCTATCATTGCTACAAATAGCAATATCACTGAAGCTGAAGAGAAAGTGATGAATGCTCTGAATATGTCTGAAGTCATTAAAGAGAAAGTGGTAATTCAAGAACAGCGACAGGAGGAGATCATCAGGGAGCTAGACACTGAGGTGGTTCGGCGCTTGGACGATATCAGAGGAATGATGGACAGAGCACATGTCTTGCTCAAACACACCTCCCTTGTCATGAAATTTGATGGTAAGACTACCAGCTCACCATTACCCTCCCGAGCTGTCCAGCGACAGACCAGGGCTCTCAACTTCCTTATGTATTTGAAGCCAGAAAAACCTGATGGACTGATACTGTTCATGGGAGATGCTGGAAACTCAAACAGATATCGCCTGAAACGTCAGTCATCTAAGTGCAGCTCAGCGGACTTCATAGCTGTCGAGTTACAAGCTGCCAGACTACATCTCAAGTTATGTACCTCGGGATCTTATCTTGATCTGGATACAAACGAAGATATTTTGACCGATGTCGACCGTTGGTATAAGCTTGAAGCTGGCCTGTAAGTTTCGTCTGTTGGTGCTGTTCTTTAGTGAACTATTGCAATTCTCACACCAACATATGTTCCCATGTTGATCCTCTCACAGCCATGTTGACAGTTAGGGTACAATAATCAGCCACTGCCTTCTAAGTCATTTCGTTTTTTAGCCTAAAATTGTATAAAACGAAACTTAATTCTTAATTTGAATGAAAACATACTTGATCTTTGCTAGCCCCTGTGAGTGTAGTCTTTTAACAGCAATTTTCACTGTGCGACCCCGATCATGAGAAAAATGGTCAACTACGAATGTTTCAGTTTTTGTTACCTAAGTGAAAACATGGATGTCAACTAATTTAGTCACTCAAAAATCCTTTTTTAAAGGTTTTTGATCGACCAAAGGAGGAACTTCAAATTGACAGTAGACAGGAGAAAATAAGTGATTTACTTAAAAACAATTATATTTATATAACGTAGAAGAGGAAATTCATATGTTGTGCTGAGATACATCTAACATGGCCTGTTTGTAAGTTATGAGCCTTGGTAAGAATGTTATAAACTGTGCATCAGCTATGAGTGGTTAGACTGTGCGTCAGCTGTGAGTGATTGGACCGTGCGTCAGCCGTGAGTGATAAGACTGTGCGTCAGCTGTGAGTTATTGGACTGTGCATCAGTTGTCAGTGGTGAGACTGGATCAGCTGTGAATGGTTAAACTATGGTCAGCTGTGAGTGATTAGACTGTGCGTCAGCTGTGAGTGGTTGGACTGTGCGTCAGCTGTGAGTGATAAGACTGTGCGTCAGCTGTGAGTTATTGGACTGTGCATCAGTTGTGAGTGGTGAGACTGGATCAGCTGTGAATGGTTAGACTTAACGTCAGCTGTGAATGGTTAAACTATGGTCAGCTGTGAGTGATTAGACTGTGCATCAGCTGTGAGTGATAAGACTGGATCAGCTGTGAATGGTTAGACTTAGCGTCAGCCGTGAATGGTTAAACTATGGTCAGCTGTGAGTGATTAGACTGTGCATCAGTTGTGAGTGGTGAGATTGGATCAGCTGTGAATGGTTAGACTTAACGTCAGCTGTGAATGGTTAAACTATGGTCAGCTGTGAGTGATTAGACTGTGCATCAGTTGTGAGTGGTGAAACTGGATCAGCTGTGAATGGTTAGACTTAACGTCAGCTGTGAATGGTTAAACTATGGTCAGCTGTGAGTGATTAGACTGTGCATCAGCTGTGAGTGATAAGACTGGATCAGCTGTGAATGGTTAGACTTAGCGTCAGCCGTGAATGGTTAAACTATGGTCAGCTGTGAGTGATTAGACTGTGCATCAGTTGTGAGTGGTGAGACTGGATCAGCTGTGAATGGTTAGACTTAACGTCAGCTGTGAATGGTTAAACTATGGTCAGCTGTGAGTGATTAGACTGTGCATCAGTTGTGAGTGGTGAGACTGGATCAGCTGTGAATAGTTAGACTTAGCGTCAGCCGTGAATGGTTAAACTATGGTCAGCTGTGAGTGATTAGACTGTGCATCAGTTGTGAGTGGCTAGACAGTGCTTCAGCTGTGAGTGGTTACACTGTGCTTCAGCTGTGAGTGGTTACACTGTCCTTCACCTGTGAGTGGTTACACTGTCCTTCACCTGTGAGTGGTTACACTGTGCTTCAGCTGCGAGTGGTTACACCGTGCTTCACCTGTGAGTGGTTACACTGTCCTTCACCTGTGAGTGGTTACACTGTCCTTCACCTGTGAGTGGTTACACTGTGCTTCAGCTGCGAGTGATTACACTGTGCTTCGGCTGTGAGTGATTAGACTGCGTCAGTTGTGCATGGTTAGACTTTGTGTCAGCTGTGAGTGGTGAGACTGTGGATCAGCTGTAAATGGTTAGACTGTACGTATGCTGTGAATGGTTAAACTATGGTCAGCTGTGAGTGATTGGACTGCATCAGGTATGAGCAGTTAGACTGTGCAACAGCTTTGAGTGGTTAAACTGTGCGTCAGATGTGAATGGTGAGACTGTGTATCAGCTGCGATGGTTAGACTCTGCATCAGCTGTGAGTGGTTAGAACCTAGACTCTGCATCAGTTGTGAGTGGTAAAACTGTGCTTCAGTTCTGAATGGTTAGACTTTAGATCAGCTGTGAGCTGTGTGAGTGGTAAGTCTGTGTGTTAGCTGTGAGTTGTTAGTTTGTGTTACTTGTTTTGTAAGTGCTTAGTTTTTGTGGGCTTATCCATGCTGTCACACTACAAACGATGTCTAATATAGATGTTTTTCTCGTTTTTTTGACTGCATTAAATTTGTTTATTTGTGTTTTATAGGACAGGAAATTTAGCAAAGCTCTCAGTCGAGTATTTTGACAAAAACAAAATAAAACAGAGCATCACGAAGGAGAGACTTTTGGCACGGGTTATACGTAACCCCAAGATAATCCTTAACAAGGAAAGTGATCTTGTTGTTGGTGGAGTTCCCTCGAAGATGAAGCTGCCATCTCTGGTTGGTGCAGTTAATTATACAGGATGTTTTGATGGCCTTCAAGTCAACAATCACTTTGTTGGATCTTGGAATTCAGATGTAAGTGAAGTGTTTATTTAGATTAACTTTTTATTGTACTTTATCACTATGAACAAGCACAACCTCCTTCACGACAACAGAGCTCTTCCGAGGCCCTATGCGCCATCTTGATGCGAGGGGACAGGTGAAGGTGAAGAGCTCTACCACAAAATCAACAAGAGGACCTTAAGAGCGTCTGCCTGAGAGACCAGGGCAGACTTGGAAATGAGGGTCGGCCGATTTTGCTTAAAATTGGTACACAATCTTGTTATGTGGACTTATGTAATATGCCAAAGTTTCAGCTTCAATGAACTTTTTTTAGCCGAGTTGTGGATATCAGCCCCTCAAGCAGTATCGTGAGAGACATTGTGATTGCATTTAGATTGACTGCTAAGCTGTTTTCCTTCAGAAAAGAAGTCCCAAATAGGTGGATTATAATACGAAATGGCGCCACAAAGCTTGGCTTATTTCTTGATTTATTAGCGCTTCATTACTTGGAGCCACAGGCTTGTTATTCAATTATGATGATAAACTTAAAGTGCACCTAACCCCAAATTTTTTTTCTCGCTAAAACGAATCTACTTGTTATTTGAAATACTTCTGCGAAAAAATTTTTTGATTCGGATAAATCCTCGATTTTCTGTGCCCCGACGAAATCTCAAAAATAGCTCCAAAACACCGCCATGTTGTTGCACGACCGAGTCTGAGGAGAATGGGTCCAGCAGCTGGTGTGACGTCTACCCAGGGAGATCGAATATCTCCCATCCTCTCATTTCCTTGAGGATGATGCAAAACATATTCGAAAAGTAAGCAGAAACGCCTTCTAGAGGTGCTATCGGCTGTTGCAGCAATATCCCAGATTTAAAGAAAGATATACTATACAATTTAAAAGCGATGATTGGACAATAGTACAATAAAAACATACACGATGGTTGATTTTGTCAAATTATCGAACAAGCGAACTATCTCTGCGAGAACCATTGAAGAACTCTTAATGGAATTTGTTCCGCAGACATTCAAATGCTATTTTCAAAATTTTCTGTTGAAAGCCAACCAGCAATTTGTAGAGATACTAATAACAACAACCTATATACATACATAAATATATCTTCCAATCCCACAGTATTTATAACAAATCCGGCAAAGTTGCGCGATAAATTACGAAGCATTACGACCGATATATAAGCTGATAATTATGTAAACAAGTCGCAACTATACGCCGCCAACCAACCCTTATTTCTCTTTCGATTCAGATAAAAGTCGAAGACTAATCCTTTAACATTACATGATATCTGAACAAAATTGTTAGTCTCACAGAGTTTTTCGAAGGTTTTGGAAGACAGCAGTTTGACAAAAATTCTGTGTAATAGTGTCAAAAATATGGCCGCGTAATATTACCTGCAGACCGCTTAGGGAGCACATCCTGTTCACTTATCCGACAAATTTCACTGTCAGCATTGAGAAAAAATTACATCGCTTATTTGTAGTTAAGACTTAAAACGTGTAGCAATGTGAAATTGGTAATTGTATGAAATGCTACCTTCTGCTTTCTTCCCCGCAGCTTCAAAACTAAAGGTCCAAACAATTCTATGATTCTAATTAAGTCTGGTTTTCTTCCACTTCGCTGAAATCTTAACATGATAAAGCTGGATTGTTAAGGAATAGATTGTACTTATGCCGATGTGTGATAGCTATTAACCCTAAGGTGTTATTGCCCCCGCAGGGTTTTGGCCCAGAGGCCAAAACCCGAGGAGGCCTTATAGTCTCCCCCGCGTATACGTATAAGAATGTGTGAAATATTGGTGTAGTATGCGAATCAATCCCGATTTGATGAAACTAGGCGCGCACGGTGGTCCCGGTTAATTTTCAGTCAGCTCACAAGGCAATGCTACATGGGTAATTTTTGCAACCACGACGAGGAGGAGATCGAGGAAGATATTATTTGCTGCACGAGGAGGAGAGGACGATATTTGCCAAAGTATATTTTAGGGCTGGTATCTGTCGTCACAGTGATTTCTTCATATCTTGAATTCAAAGGCTATTCAGCAGTGCCAGATTGAACTGTTTGGTACAGAAGTTAATTTGACGGACACAAATCAGCAACGGGGTCGACAGATTCGACCCAAACACAACACGTATAAAGATCACGTTTGTTTATTTTTACTTCATTTACGTAGCTCAAAGCCCATGTGACGGCTGGGTTGACTGGCAGGGATCCAAATGTAAATGTAAATTTTTTGCGGCGTTTTCGTTGTGGACAAAAAGCTTGACTCTAATTTGCATATAAGGCGATTGTAACGCGATTCTTCTGTTTACACCTCGGAAAAAAAAATCTCAACTTCCGTTCTGCTTTCGAGACACATTTGCTCGAAGAGTCCTCGTATATCAGGACAAATGGTTTCAGTATCAAACTAGAACAACAGAGTGGTTTGATACTTTAATTTTTTCCAGAATGTACTTCGTGAGAGTATTATCTAAAGAATATCATGTGATAGAATGAGTTAGACAGAATGTGTTGGTTATAAAATTTTAGTTCATACAATAAATAAAAGATTCCTTAGACGCAGTGAAATTTTATAAGAATCTTATATCCTTCAGGGATAAAATAGAAGCGGGGGCAGATTTAGTGAGAACTATTACTAGTATAACTTCGAAGTTACGGTTTGTGAAGAGATTTTTGTGAAGCATGGGTTTGGCCCATTCGGCGTAATCAGAGATTGTTGTTGACCCAATTCAAACGAACATAAATTTCTATCTGTTCCGAGCTCAAGTTCTAGCGAAAAAAAACATTTTCGACGAGCCCTGGGTTTTTATTTGTAGCAAACTGTCGTGACAACGTCAGCAAACTTCCATGTGACAGAAAAGTCTGCATCCCATGTGACAAGCTGTTGTGATTGACACATTTTTCGCATTCTGATTGTTTTTAGTGGCAGAACAAATTTTCAACTTCTGGTTTCAGCATCCCTGTTATAAACGTGGTTGGTGCGCATGCGTAATACACAATCCGCTGGTCACTGTCAAGATTAGGGTTGTGGGTCTCTCTTGGGCCCGCAATTATTCGCCTAATTATTGCACATTCTACCATCTTGCAAAGTCAAAAGCTCAAACGCTGAATTAAACAAGTGAGGATCACGTTTACCATATTTGGAAGAAGAATGATACACACATCATTCACGCGTGACTGGCTTCAGAGGATTTGCACGTGTTGACAGCTCGTTTCATTTGTGGACTGAAGTGATCTTCTTTGCTCTATGTAAACACATATATTTCTTTGGGACAATGTCCAAGAGCAAAATCTCGAGTTATTTTCAACGTAAAACGGACAAAATCATCGACGAAGCAAAAGAAAAAACTGAAAATGAATTTCACGGGTAGGAAAAGACGCTTGACTTCCGATTTCGAAACCTCGCAATTTCCAGCAAGTTTCTGTTTGGTTAATTAATGTAAATAATTTACAAACTTTAAGAATAAAACTAAATTTACATTTACCTGCTTATGTACAATTTTTGTAGGGTCTCCTGAGGCAGTTGAGCTGGCTCAAACACTGAGATTAGATATTGATGATGTGAACTGACTTATTCCATATAATCACATAGTTCATGTATGGTTTAATAAATTTCTTGGCTTAATTTTTTCAAATCCTTCTTTTTACTCAGCGTCTTGAGAAACCTGCAAAAAGAGAATACTGTTACTCGCGAAGCGGTACTACAGAGTTTGCAGCGGACGATGAAGACCCAAGCAGAACATTTTTCGGTACAGGATTCGTCAAATCAGGTCCCTATTATGGAACTGATCCCATGGGAGAGATGGACTTCAAATTTACAACAACCTCATCAAATGGAATTTTAGTGATTGGTATTGATGATGAAGATACTACACTATTTCAAGCCATGGAATTATCTGATGGACATGTAGTTTTCTCTTACAATATGGGTTTTGGATACAGAAGAGTGGCTTCTAAAAAGGTTTACGACACAGGAGACGAGGTCACTATAGTAAAGAAAGCTACCGATCGTCTCGGTTATAGCTTTACCTTGAAGATTTCTTCCAAGGGAGTCGAAGAGGTACTCGCAAGTAGAAGACCTTTCTATAGCGGCCCAAGAAGGCGTCTAAAACTTGTGAATGCAGATTATGTCTACTGGGGAGGCATCGAAAATAGAACCACAATTCCTGCGCAAGTGTAAGTAACTAGTTCATGATAAAGTATATGCATAATGCGTGCACGGATTATCGGTTAGGACAATAGAAAATTTATCTAGGGCAATTGATGGTCACTCGCTAGTTTGCTGTCCTACTGTCCATGGTGCAGGCTTTGTTATCATTTCTGTAACAGGTGATGATTTTTTTTCTTTTGTGCAGAACTAAAATGTTTTTCAAAGGATGTCTTACAAGTTTGAGTTTATCCACTGGTGGTATCAAGTTACAAGCATCTCCAGGCTTCATTGGGGGATGTCAAGTTAAGGTGGGTAGTCTGTTGGAGTCACTCTTCATGGACATGGTTGCTTTGTTCAAGAGACGTAATAATTCTGTGGGTCAAAGGAGTAACACTATCATAAGATGGGATGTTAGTCCATAGCGTTCCCCCAGACCTTATTGTAATACTGGGTATCAGTGTCCATTTGTACATGTGGTAGAGAGAAGCACTGTTTTGCCCAAAAACACAGGAGTTAAACCTGAACCGCTCAATCCGGCAGAGTCGAGTGCATTAACCATTAAGTAACCTGCGATCAGGCGTTTTTTTTTTTTTGAAAGGGAGGGAGGGTACGATCGCAGGTTAACCATTAATGAAGCCACCACTCCTTCACTATCTTATACCACCTTCCATTTTATTTACAGCCAGCGCACAATGTCACGTTCCTAGAGGAAGGCAGTTACCTTTCCATAGACCCTTTCCTCGGCAGCAAGAAGAAAAGTTTTACCATTGGATTGTCATTCAGAGTTGTTCCTCAGACCAAAAATGGACTCATTTTTCTCGAGGCTCACAGTGAAGGGGTAGGTATTCCGAGTTCTTTTAATCTGTTTGATCACTAAATAATGAGTTGAAGCACTGTATCTGATCAGAAATAACTTACCTCTCCTGAATTTACTATCTGGCAATGTTGTCCCTAAAAGCCAAGTGAGTGGATCAGGAGCTGATGGCTTCACCACAGGGTACTGAGTAATTTTTGGCTTCAAATGGTGACCTGAAAACGCAGATTTTCAGCTAAGCAATCCTTCATGGCCAATTACATTATTTGCAGAGAAATATTTGACAGCACATGAGCAAATTCGTTGACAGGCGAACTTCCCGGCATTGACAGATTGATTGAATTTCGTGTCTCATTGGGCGAAAATGAAGCACCTTTGAACGTTGCCTTCACACAATGCAAACAAGGCTGCAAGATAGAGTTGAGATGGAGTGTTTTTGAAACATAATGTTCAAAGACAGCAGAGGAAAGCAGAAGTTAGCTCTGAAGTTTGAACTTATGCTCTTAACCTTTTACATAGGTACCTATGTGCCTGAATTTTTGAAAAAAGGGTTAGCAAAGATAAGGACTCATTCTACTACTTGGCAATTAAAAAATAAAATTCGTCCAAAGTCCGATAAAAAATCCTACATCTGACGCTGGGCAGTGAGTGAATGGTCCCTAGAAGCATTCCCACGAGTCCAAGTTTAAAGTGACGCAAATTTTAGAACATTTATTCAGTAACCTGACTTCCGGGGAAGTTTCAAAGCGGTATCAGTTCAGTCTAGAAATTTTTAAGTTGAGTTCGCTGCAGCGATAGAGTGCCTGGTTAAGGCTTACATAGCAACTTATATAGTCAGCAAAACACTACTTTTTCACAGTCCGATAAACAACAGGATTTCGCATGGAATAGACAACAAACTGAATGAAACATAGTGCACAACTTGTCACCTTGTCTGCACAAGTACTGGCCTATTTTCAAAGCCATTAGAGCTCGCTGAAACTAGACTTAGATCTAATTTTGCTGAGTTGAGAAATGCTTTTTCCAAGGTACGATCAGCTAAGCTAACACCAACGTAACAATATTACAGTCAAAACGCCTGAAGCGTTCCGCGTAAAAAATGATTAATGCGTTCATTAATCCAAAACTGTTTCCATTATTCTTGGCTTCAAATTTCGAAAACTCAGCTGAATATTGTAATCATCCAACCGTAGCATCCATTCGAATATTGAATGTTGATTGGACTAATGAACAATATATCAAACGACAGTTGGTCACGTGGTGGAGGAGTCCTGGAACGAGGCCGCCATTTTGAGCTCTTTCGTCCACCATGGTGTTCGTTGAGTTCACAGATGGCAGAAAACTAAGTTGGCTCTGGTAAAAAAAACTAGAAGCGTTCTTGGAAAGGACGTGTTCAGATGTCAGGAAAGAAATTCAGGCAGAGATTAGGGAACTGCTGCCGCCAACATTCCGTTTCATAGTCTGGTAAGTCCTTTGGCACTTGTACAAGAGTCGATCAATGTCCTGGGAAAATGTGCTGTGCAAGTCAGTGTGCTGGTAGTGGAAAATCATTCTGATGGCTACCCAGAAAACATTTTGTTATTGGTCCAATCAACATTCGATATTCGAATGGACGCAACGGTTGGATGATTACAATATTCAGTTGAGTTTTCGAAATTTGAAGCCAAGAATCGAAACAGTTTTGGATTAACAAACGCATTAATCATTGTTTAGGCGGAACACTTCAGGCGTTTTGACTGTAATGCCTGGCACAGACTATTTTGGTGAAACCCCACTTAAACAAGACATCACATACTTGTCAACACCATACGGAAATCACACAATCACACACTTTCGCTGCACTGGTTCAGGCTTACATAGCAACCTAAATACTGGGTCAGCAAAACCATACAGGATTTCGCATGGAATTGATTTCTACATTTCAGCATAAAAGACGCCATTATGTGACATTTCAGCCCAATATCTGTCTGGATTTCCAAAAACATACCTAGAGAATTTGACTTGTCTTTATTATTATTATTATTATTATTATTATTATTATTATTGTTATTATTATTATTGTTATTATTATTATTGTTATTATTATTATTATTATTATTATTATTATTATTATTATTATTATAATACTATAGTTCTTTTCTTCTTTTTTATCATATAAATTATTATCACTGAGTGTAAGGAAGTATAATAATAATAATAATAACTCAAATGTTCTTTTAGCCTTTTTTTTAATCTTGTAATTTATTGTGATGTTTTAATAAAGTTTGATTGTTATTAACTTAATTATTATTATTATTATTAGTATTATTATTATTATTATTATTATTATTATAATAAATTCGAGTCTACATAAACGTGAACGTACAGATATCAAAACCACCGCGGAGAGCTGATCTATAGTTTTCTAAAGGCCTAAATCGTCCTGAATGGACTACTGAGCAAGAGCTTCCTACATGGAGAATTGATTGAACTTCAAACAAACTCGGACATAATTAATTGCCGCATGTTGTCAGCAAGTCAATTATCGACCGGAAACCACAGCAATAAATCTCGCCCACGCCAGCGAATTACAGACATGTCTGATAGTAGGCTAGGTCGAAAACCCCTGAAATTGATAAAACAAGGAAATGAAAGGTTTACTCATGATTGATCAGCCTTTGAAGTGCTTTCCTTTGCTCTGTTCGTGGCCATTCTTTTCTTTTTCTTTTCTTTCTTTCTTTTATTTTCTAATAATTATTTTTTTTAACAAATTGGACATGCCCACAGGTAGCTAGCTAATCTAGGTGGGTCATGTCTTAACTACAAAGAAAAAGGTAAGTACAGAAGTTAACAGAGCCAGGTTTTACTCGCAAATAGCAACGTCCCGGATGTACTTCGATTTCCACGAGTAGGAAGTCATCTCCACAACTGAGTTTTTTTCTAGGTCTTAGCCCCATCAAAGTTCAGGCCAAATAACGCCAACAGCAGCTAGAAATGTTTACTCCGTTGCACGTCTAAGCTCTAAATTGACGTGGCTAAGGCTCTTTGCTGTCTAAAGGAAGCACAACATTATCGCCACATGCAACGGTCTAAATGGACTACAATTACGGGGCTAAATGACGTCCCGCGTCTAATGCATCTCAGGACAGCTTCATGTACAATAATGGATGACGCCTGCTAGCAAATTGTTAGACTTGCACCTCCATTGGACTTAATGATGTTCTGTGGCAGACTTCCTTTAGACAGCAGTTATAGAAAGCCAACTGAACTACGCCGCCTCCGAGATACCACGCGAACTAATATTCAGCCGAGTGTAGCCTGTGTAAAAGTGAACACCGATTGGATAAGGGGCAAAGGAGGGGGGTTGGGCTAAATTAAAAAATAGATAACATTTCAGGCTAGGTCAGCTCTACAAGCTTCTGCTATTAAGGAATCTCCCCCTTTTCCCGAAGAAAAAAAAACACCAGTTACATGAATCGAGGTGTTGAAATCTGCGGGTACGTCTTTGGAAATACAGACAGATATTACAGACGAATAAGTTACGTGACATTTCTGTTCAATAATTATCACTGCACAATATCTAAAAGTAAACTGCTAAACGGCACCGAAACCAGCTTTAGGTGCGCACTGATTTCAAATAACTCAGTGTCACTTGTATTAAAGAGAGGATTGTGGGTAGGGACAAAAACATAGGGGCGGGCCTAGGCGGAAGGGGGGGGGGGGTAATTATGTCTATATCCACTTGAAAACAAATCCCTAACCAGAAGGCAAGCTAACAAAAGAGAAAAAAACTCGACATCAGCCATGAACAACACAGTAAACAAGCTAATATTAGACAGGCAAAGTTGTGAATAGTTACACAAAAACTTTAGGTTTGCCGACCCAGTTTTCATAATTTCAGGTATATAGGTTGCGTACTTTTCAAATATTATATACCTAAACGAGTTTTCAAGGCAATGCAGTGGAATCTCTCCACAACGGCCAACTTCGTAGAGAGGTGGCCGTTATGTGGAGGTAGGGTTGTAATATAACACTTATTGTTTTTTTTGTATGTGGCGTGAAAGAATGTTTTTTGTAACTTTTGATACGTAAATCATTCAAAATATTTAGACGACAGAAACAGAGACCAACCAGGCTTGGTACGGACAAGGTTCATGACTTTTTACAATAAATATGAGGTTTTTGTATACACCTTAATTTAGTCGTTCTGACCATTAGAAAGCGCTATGATAGCCGTCGTAGAGAGGTTAAAATAAGTGTTTACGTATGGACCGCGCGCTGGTGCAAAGTGTTATGAGGTGGAGAGGTGGCCGTTGGTCAGTGGAGGTTCCACTGTATTATTGCTATTGATTGATAATCCATGGATTGCTGATACTTGTTTCCTACTTTCAGAACGATTTTATCGTTCTGGGCCTGGTAGATGGGAAAGTGACACTTTTAGCCAATGCAGGAAGCACTCCTTTGACATTACAGACTAACAAGCGATTCAATGATGGCCAGTGGCACTTTGTGACCATTCATGTGGATGGCATATTGTGAGTGTTTTTAGTTTTGATGTGTTTAGTTTCTAAGCCTCACCCATGCTGACCGTTATCTTGTGTTGCTCCTTCACTGTTTTCTGACTCACGCGGACAGTGTGTGATATCTATTTTTTAGATTTTACCTTGACGTTGATGATGATGAAGTGTCTGATAAATTTCAAGACAAGATGCCTCGATATATTCAGACAACGCAGGATATGTACCTTGGAGGTGTTCCAGCTGGCTACATAGACACTGTTAGGAATAGAGACTTTGACTCTGTTTTCCTCACCTCATTGAAACGCGGATCCATCAGAGCCTTAACGTTCGAAGATAAGTACGTTTATTTATTTATTTATTTATTTAATTAATTTATTTGTTTGTTTATTTATTTATTTATTTATTTGTTGAAATTTTTCATATTCTGTCAAGCTTAATGTGATAGCATCAGCAAACGAGCTTGCTAGTCCAAGTAACTCCTTAACATTTCTTGCTGCGGTCTATCTGTTAGTGAATTTTAGGATTTTCATAAGGATAGTGAAAGGGCGGGCAGTGGACCACTGTCCTAGAGTAACAAGTAACGGCAAACTGCTGGGAAATCCTTACACGTGCAACTTTACGCTACATAACGTGGACTGCCTTCTCAAACGAGCGTTCATCGAACACACCTTGAAGTGTAATTTAATACTCCAGCGTTATCGACCATGAACTGGCTCTTTATCCACTGTTTCCAGATCGAATTAGAATTTAGAATTGTTGAATGGAAATTATGATTTTGCCATGTTCTTTTGACCCATTCAGTAATGAAACCCTTCACACTGTAATAGAGCAATAATGCGACTGCCTGTTATGAGTTTATGTTCCAGTGTAATCCAGTTAATAATACAAATTACCTGATTCTGATTGGCTAAGAGCAGTGCGAAAAGTGTAACACCAATGCAAATTACGTGTGGTTATTCTAGATTATGATTGGCAGAAAGACTGAGAAATTTTGTAGGCAAATGATATCATATAAAGCAATAACAAAACTTTTATACGGAAACTCTGAAAAACGTTGTCTCGAATGTGAAGAAAATGGCTTCAAGAAGCATCTTCCGGCACTTTTTCCATGCGAATTTTTTCATGTTTGTATTATTGATAAGTAATCATACGGTTTTTCTTGTTCAATTTGAAATTAATTTGCACTTGTGAGTTTTTCAAAAGCTGAAATTGCACTCGCCGAAGCGGCTCGTGCAATTCAGCTTTTTGAAAAACTCACTCGTGCAAATTAATTCCAAATTGAACTCGAAACCGTATGATTACCTATACTTATTGTTATAGGGGACTGCGGATAGCTAGGTGTAAATATGACTTTCTTGATCAACAGATTCGGCACCAGACTGTTTAACTTTATGGATTACAAAGCAAGAAGTAAGGTGATATTCGATAACGATGATTATTCAGAACAGACACCTAAGAACCTTATCATAGAGAAGCCCATAGTACCAGGAGGTGAGCAAAGATCTATCCTCTTTACTCAAGGTAGCAGAAATTTGTAAGAAGCATGTAGTCTTGTCAGTATTAATGCTCTACAATTTACCACGACGAACAAATAATTTTCCCCGGAGAGTTCAAAGTTTAGTCAAGATCTTTGTTTAAAAAATCTCCTTTATACACCGAATGCAAATATGGAGGACCACTCGGTCGGCACCCGGGACGAGTAGCATAAAAGCGAGGCTAGTTGACTGAGCCTCTGTGTTTTATTTTGACAATGCTTCTCCAAAAAAGTCTTGCCTGGTCTGTTTTATTTGGCTATGCCTACAAGTGTTTTAGTTCCTCAATGCCACCAGAAGGGAGTGAAATCTTCCACTGGAGAGAAAGGTTCTTTGTAAGTATCCCCATTCGCCTCTGAGACGAAAACAGACGAAGGAAAGGTGTTCACGATCGCCAAGGGAACAAAAAGAAAATTGTTTGCGACATTTCAGGCTAGAAATGTGTAACAGATCGCATTTACCTTCAAGTCGGTGTTATTTGGTTCAGTGCTTTCACTGGTTTCAACGACGGGGGTAGCTGAAGTTCATTTGCTTGTTGCTTCGTGCGATTCAGTCTGAGTGAAGTGGAGGCAGACGTAAACAACTTTTTACCCTGGGGAAAGTACTGACCATTCAATCGTGTTAGAACACCACCAGACACCACATAAGCTCGTCATTTAACTGATTTTGTAAGATCTTCCAACCTGAAAATGTAGCGAACAACTTCCTTCGTCTCAACGAATTGCATGGATCCACTATTTTCCCTTAAAAGCGAACGTTGGACAATTTCCATCCTTTCTGGTGGCATTAAGGAACACTAAAACTCGTAGGCATAGCGAAATAAAACAGACTAGATCGTTGCAGAAGCAAACACGACGACGACAGGGTGGACGGCGACCGGAAGTAACATGAAATCTTCCACCGGAGAGAAAGGTTCTTTTTAAGTATCCCCATTCGCCTCTGAGGGGAAAACAGACGAAGGAAAGGTGTTCACGATCGCCAAGGGAACAAAAAGAAAATTGTTTGCGACATTTCAGGCTAGAAATGTGTAACAGATCGCATTTACCTTCAAGTCGGTGTTATTTGGCTCAGTGCTTTCACTGGTTTCAACGACGGGGGTAGCTGAAGTTCATTTGCTTGGCGCTTCGTGCGATTCAGTCTGAGTGAAGTGGAGGCAGACGTAAACAACTTTTTACCCTGGGGAAAGTACTGACCATTCAATCGTGTTAGAACACCACCAAACACCACATAAGCTCGTCATTTAACTGATTTTGTAAGATCTTCCAACCTGAAAATGTAGCGAACAACTTCCTTCGTCTCAACGAATTGCATGGATCCACTATTTTCCCTTAAAAGCGAACGTTGGACAATTTCCATCCCTTCTGGTTGCATTAAGGAACACTAAAACTCGTAGGCATAGCGAAATAAAACAGACTAGATCGTTGCAGAAGCAAACACGACGACGACAGGGTGGACGGCAACCGGAAGTAACATGAAATCTTCCACCGGAGAGAAAGGTTCTTTTTAAGTATCCCCATTCGCCTCTGAGGGGAAAACAGACGAAGGAAAGGTGTTCACGATCACCAAGGGAACAAAAAGAAAATTGTTTGCGACATTTCAGGCTAGAAATGTGTAACAGATCGCATTTACCTTCAAGTCGGTGTTATTTGGCTCGGTGCTTTCACTGGTTTCAACGACGGGGGTAGCTGAAGTTCATTTGCTTGGTGCTTCGTGCGATTCAGTCTGAGTGAAGTGGAGGCGGACGTAAACAACTTTTTACCCTGGGGAAAGTACTGACCATGCAATCGTGTTAGAACACCACCAGACACCACATAAGCTCGTCCTTTAACTGATTTTGTAAGATCTTCCAACCTGAAAATGTAGCGAACAACTTCCTTCATCTCAACGAATTGCATGGATCCACTATTTTCCCTTAAAAGCGAACGTTGGACAATTTCCATCCTTTCTGGTGGCATTAAGGAACACTAAAACTCGTAGGCATAGCGAAATAAAACAGACTAGATCGTTGCAGAAGCAAACACGACGACGACAGGGTGGACGGCGACCGGAAGTAACATGAAAGTCAGTGTGCAAGCGCGACCTAAGAATTTCGTCATCGTCTCGTCGACGACGTCAAAACGAGTAGTTTTACGTCATCATCACTGGGGGAAATACTAAATTTAAGTGGCATTTCAGCAATGCTAAACTGGCATTAAATCCAACTAAATATTTAAGATGTGTTTAAGAACATTAAACCTAGCTTAAAAATACGCCTGTATTTAAGCCAGGCTTAAATTTGAATTAAAAGTGCATTAAACATATACCAGTATTTTAGCCATGTTTAAGTTTAAATTAAAGGTACATTAAATCTAGAGATAGATTTAAGCCATGTTTAAGTCTTTTTTTTTCATACTTAAATTCGTTAAAAGATTTAACCTTTTTTGAGTCTTGTTTAGCATTAATAATAGACCACTAGTTGGATTTTACTAAATATATGTGCTGGGTGCTAGATTGCGCGTTACAGTTTTGAGCGCCAGCTGGGTTTACTGTGTTGTGTTCTTAGTTTGGGCAAGACAAAAGGCAACTAATATTTCATTCTCATGAGTACATGTATTCTGAACAACCCACAGTTACATTTACAGTCGGCACAAAAACAATAACGAAAAACAATGAAACGCTTGCTACGCAGGCTATGAATATCCTTACTTGAATGCTTACAATATTGCAGTATGCACATGCAGGACTACTGTACAATACAGGTCACCTGACTTACGCTCTCTACAAGTCAGAAAAATATATCATGCAAAACAGTTGTTTTTCTTTTTACTCCATGAAATTCAACGGACTGATAAAATACTGGCACGACGCTGAATAGGACAAACTGCCATGAGTTTCACTTCATCAACAACTAAATAAGCCCCAGTGAAAAGGCTATGAATTCTGTGAACAGGTAAAAAGCAGTTTGGGGCTTTAGCTTCAAAGTTGCTGCCATCCCACAAACAAAGGGAGTTAAAATTGCCCAAGCATTGTTGGTGTGGGTGTTTTTTGAACCACCGAACATAA
>JAHPZR010021440.1:0-10740 GCA_019787425.1 Platygyra sinensis | reverse complement strand
AACTATACAGACATGGAATATGCAGAAATACAGCATGCAAGTTACTGTACCCTTTCAAAACCTAAAATTCCCAAATACAGGGAACCAAATCAAAGAAATGCAAAAGGAAGTTCAGTAACATTGAAGTTTCATTCAAGCTGAGGCAAAGAAACCTATTCAAAAGCAAAAATTGTTCAAAAGTTTGCAGAAGTGCTTCACTGCATGACCACATGTTGAAGTTAATTCTTCACACTAAAGCGAAAGCCTAAGTTTTTGCTGACCACTTTTGCAGTCATTTAAACACCCCTGGCTTCACCAATCAGTCCAAAAGCTGAATTACACTTTGAAGTAATAAATAAATGTACATTTACCATTTTTGTTTTTTTAAAACTCATTTCTGCCGGCTGCTATTCTTCCGGATCGCTGAAGACCTGAAACTGATGGAAAGTGTGACAAAATTGGCATTACATTCGATTTTCACCAAATTTGGACAGTGGGATGGTCTCGTCATTAGCCAATTGCAGGCCATTTTTCAGCTCTTTTCGTCATATCCCCCCCTCGAGAGAGTTTTGACAAGTTAGCTAATTAAATATGCATGGGAATAATATGGTGTACTCTGCGGACGAATGGTTTATTTGGTCATAATTGGCACAAAATCTTTCTGAGATGGAAGTCAGGACATTTACAAGGATATAGAAAGTAATTTGGGATCTGTTGCTGGCTACTAAGGCTGAAATTATCCAGGGTAAGCTGTATTTTCGTTTTGCCTGTGAAACGCCACGGGGTGAATAAATTACAGAAATTATCGGCTTGAATTACAGCTTGTCATTTTTTGTCATTTGTAGCCCGCCGAGGTAATTTTTTCGTCTAAATCACTTAAGAATAGTTCGAAAAAGATGTTCCCATTCAACTTTCAGCCCTGAAGTCATAATTGTGGATTTTGTTGACCAAAACGTCGACTCGTGTAATGCTCGAGTTATTCGGTTGCTATGGGCAACTATCGCTTCCTTTGGCTCATAAGTGTTGACAGATGGATGACAAATAAATTCTAATTAGTGCTGGTTTTGTCTGATTTCGCTGAAATTTTAACACGATAAAGCTGGAATGTTAAGGAATACACTGTGGATTTTACGTTTGCCGATGTTTGGTAGCTATTAGCGGGAAAGTTATATATTGAACAATATTTGAACAATATTTGAACAATATTTTTGAAAGACTGCTCTCGGTTCAAATACAGGATTTCTACCAAGGTCTATTATCGGACTTTGTTTCAGCTTATAGGAAAGGTCACAGTTGCGAGACTGCACTTCTCAAGCTTACGGAAGACTGGCATGCATCCCGTGATAGGAAGGAACTAGTGGCTGTCGTATCTATGGATCTGTCGAAAGCTTTTGATGCGATTCCACATCCTCTTCTACTTGCCAAGTTGAAAGCTTACGGTCTCAGTAACTGCACCTGTGCCTTGTTTGCAGACTACCTGAGCGGCAGGACACAAAGGGTCAAAGTTGGAGATACTTTCTCGTGATGGCAGACTGTCACCAGAGGAATCCTGCAAGGAAGTGTGCTCGGGCCGATGTTATTTAACATATTTCTGAACGATCTATTCTATCATATAAAAGATGTTAATCTACACGCCTACGCTGATGACGAACAACTTTATGACTCGGATGTGGATCCTAGAGCCCATGAACAGCGGATACTTCATCAGCTCCAAACTGCGAATAAGTGGTACACAGAAAAACGGCATGATTGTGAACCCCGACAAACACCATGCTATGGTTTTAGGAACCACTGACCACAAATTCTCTTTTCCTGTGTAGGACTCCCTGGACTCGCTTGGAATGACCATTGACAATCAGTTAAACTTTGATAAACATGTATCTTAAGTATAAAAAAGTCAACAATCAATTAAATGTCATGATTAGATTTTGTAACCTCATTTTGTACCACTACCAAGATAAAGACGTATAATGCTTTCATTTTGCCCCACTTACAATTCTCGGCTTTCACCAGTCATGTGATGACTGCGTTATCAAATAAAGTTATGTATGTATGTATGTATGTATGTATGTATGTATGTATGTATGTATGTATGTATGTATGTATGTATGTATGTATGTATGTATGTATGTATGTATGTATGTATGTATGTATGTATGTATGTATGTATGTATGTATGTATGTATGTATGTATGTATGTATGTATGTATGTATGTATGTATGTATGTATGTATGTATGTATGTATGTATGTATGTATGTATGTATGTATGTATGTATGTATGTAATTTGTTTTTAAGGGAAAAGTATTTTATTATCTGTAAACCTGAGATGTCAACACTGAACAACAGAAGTGAACTGATATCTAATTGTAGACATTCTAATAAATTCCTGTTAAAGAACGTATTCGCTTAGCAACCAATCAAATTTCTGCATGTCACGTCAGTAGGCATTGTTCTGTATTCTCAAATTTTGTATATCTTGATATGTATCCGTTATTTTTGGCAGTTGCGTGATGATTGCTCCGCAAGGAGCATGAAACTCTGAGTAGCATAAACCAAAGCAAAACCATGAACCACACCCGCCTTCGGCTGCGCGGTTAAAAAAAAAATAAACCAAAGGCAGAACTTGACCCACCCAGCCTACGGCTGTGTGGTTAATTATGGTCTTCAGCAAGCAGATTAGTGGCTCAGTGGCTTTGGATTAACATTGGAGAAAGACTGAACTCATCCCTGTCTTTACAATACTCAAGCTCAAAGCAGAATGCCACAACACGAATACAAGACAGCGCCTGTCAACATATAGGAGTTTATTAAACCCATTGACTCCTGAATGAAATTGCCTGCAACCCACTCCTACCGGTAATTACCTGGTGTTGTCTGGAATATTTCACAGTGAGCAAAAGCTCACAAATAAACCATATGCGCAGTGACCACAGGCACAAGATCAGGTTTCAAGACATTGTTTATTTAAATATGCAAAGATCAACTATACAGACATGGAATATGCAGAAATACAGCATGCAAGTTACTGTACCCTTTCAAAACCTAAAATTCCCAAATACAGGGAACCAAATCAAAGAAATGCAAAAGGAAGTTCAGTAACATTGAAGTTTCATTCAAGCTGAGGCAAAGAAACCTATTCAAAAGCAAAAATTGTTCAAAAGTTTGCAGAAGTGCTTCACTGCATGACCACATGTTGAAGTTAATTCTTCACACTAAAGCGAAAGCCTAAGTTTTTGCTGACCACTTTTGCAGTCATTTAAACACCCCTGGCTTCACCAATCAGTCCAAAAGCTGAATTACACTTTGAAGTAATAAATAAATGTACATTTACCATTTTTGTTTTTTTAAAACTCATTTCTGCCGGCTGCTATTCTTCCGGATCGCTGAAGACCTGAAACTGATGGAAAGTGTGACAAAATTGGCATTACATTCGATTTTCACCAAATTTGGACAGTGGGATGGTCTCGTCATTAGCCAATTGCAGGCCATTTTTCAGCTCTTTTCGTCATATCCCCCCCTCGAGAGAGTTTTGACAAGTTAGCTAATTAAATATGCATGGGAATAATATGGTGTACTCTGCGGACGAATGGTTTATTTGGTCATAATTGGCACAAAATCTTTCTGAGATGGAAGTCAGGACATTTACAAGGATATAGAAAGTAATTTGGGATCTGTTGCTGGCTACTAAGGCTGAAATTATCCAGGGTAAGCTGTATTTTCGTTTTGCCTGTGAAACGCCACGGGGTGAATAAATTACAGAAATTATCGGCTTGAATTACAGCTTGTCATTTTTTGTCATTTGTAGCCCGCCGAGGTAATTTTTTCGTCTAAATCACTTAAGAATAGTTCGAAAAAGATGTTCCCATTCAACTTTCAGCCCTGAAGTCATAATTGTGGATTTTGTTGACCAAAACGTCGACTCGTGTAATGCTCGAGTTATTCGGTTGCTATGGGCAACTATCGCTTCCTTTGGCTCATAAGTGTTGACAGATGGATGACAAATAAATTCTAATTAGTGCTGGTTTTGTCTGATTTCGCTGAAATTTTAACACGATAAAGCTGGAATGTTAAGGAATACACTGTGGATTTTACGTTTGCCGATGTTTGGTAGCTATTAGCGGGAAAGTTATATATTGAACAATATTTGAACAATATTTGAACAATATTTTTGAAAGACTGCTCTCGGTTCAAATACAGGATTTCTACCAAGGTCTATTATCGGACTTTGTTTCAGCTTATAGGAAAGGTCACAGTTGCGAGACTGCACTTCTCAAGCTTACGGAAGACTGGCATGCATCCCGTGATAGGAAGGAACTAGTGGCTGTCGTATCTATGGATCTGTCGAAAGCTTTTGATGCGATTCCACATCCTCTTCTACTTGCCAAGTTGAAAGCTTACGGTCTCAGTAACTGCACCTGTGCCTTGTTTGCAGACTACCTGAGCGGCAGGACACAAAGGGTCAAAGTTGGAGATACTTTCTCGTGATGGCAGACTGTCACCAGAGGAATCCTGCAAGGAAGTGTGCTCGGGCCGATGTTATTTAACATATTTCTGAACGATCTATTCTATCATATAAAAGATGTTAATCTACACGCCTACGCTGATGACGAACAACTTTATGACTCGGATGTGGATCCTAGAGCCCATGAACAGCGGATACTTCATCAGCTCCAAACTGCGAATAAGTGGTACACAGAAAACGGCATGATTGTGAACCCCGACAAACACCATGCTATGGTTTTAGGAACCACTGACCACAAATTCTCTTTTCCTGTGTAGGACTCCCTGGACTCGCTTGGAATGACCATTGACAATCAGTTAAACTTTGATAAACATGTATCTTAAGTATAAAAAAGTCAACAATCAATTAAATGTCATGATTAGATTTTGTAACCTCATTTTGTACCACTACCAAGATAAAGACGTATAATGCTTTCATTTTGCCCCACTTACAATTCTCGGCTTTCACCAGTCATGTGATGACTGCGTTATCAAATAAAGTTATGTATGTATGTATGTATGTATGTATGTATGTATGTATGTATGTATGTATGTATGTATGTATGTATGTATGTATGTATGTATGTATGTATGTATGTATGTATGTATGTATGTATGTATGTATGTATGTATGTATGTATGTATGTATGTATGTATGTATGTATGTATGTATGTATGTATGTATGTATGTATGTATGTATGTATGTATGTATGTATGTATGTATGTATGTATGTATGTATGTAATTTGTTTTTAAGGGAAAAGTATTTTATTATCTGTAAACCTGAGATGTCAACACTGAACAACAGAAGTGAACTGATATCTAATTGTAGACATTCTAATAAATTCCTGTTAAAGAACGTATTCGCTTAGCAACCAATCAAATTTCTGCATGTCACGTCAGTAGGCATTGTTCTGTATTCTCAAATTTTGTATATCTTGATATGTATCCGTTATTTTTGGCAGTTGCGTGATGATTGCTCCGCAAGGAGCATGAAACTCTGAGTAGCAATAAATGTCTATGACCAAATAATCCAACTCTGCAAATCTACACATCACTCTAGTTTACCTATTGAGCACTTTAAAGTGCCACTATGATCAAATTTTTACCTCTTGATTTTTTAGGGGGATCACAAAGAATTCTATAAAAGAATGAAAACGGCCGTTTTACCCGTTTGCAAATATCTGCATAAGTTCCGGAGATATTTAAGTTTGAAAAATGTGTAAAATATGCAAATGAGATGACTGATGACGTCATATACTCAACCCAATTTTACATAACTTTATTTGATAACGCAGTCATCACATGACTGGTGAAAGCCGAGAATTGTAAGTGGGGCAAAATGAAAGCATTATACGTCTTTATCTTGGTAGTGGTACAAAATGAGGTTACAAAATCTAATCATGACATTTAATTGATTGTTGACTTTTTTATACTTAAGATACATGTTTATCAAAGTTTAACTGATTGTCAATGGTCATTCCAAGCGAGTCCAGGGAGTCCTACACAGGAAAAGAGAATTTGTGGTCAGTGGTTCCTAAAACCATAGCATGGTGTTTGTCGGGGTTCACAATCATGCCGTTTTCTGTGTACCACTTATTCGCAGTTTGGAGCTGATGAAGTATCCGCTGTTCATGGGCTCTAGGATCCACATCCGAGTCATAAAGTTGTTCGTCATCAGCGTAGGCGTGTAGATTAACATCTTTTATATGATAGAATAGATCGTTCAGAAATATGTTAAATAACATCGGCCCGAGCACACTTCCTTGCAGGATTCCTCTGGTGACAGTCTGCCATCACGAGAAAGTATCTCCAACTTTGACCCTTTGTGTCCTGCCGCTCAGGTAGTCTGCAAACAAGGCACAGGTGCAGTTACTGAGACCGTAAGCTTTCAACTTGGCAAGTAGAAGAGGATGTGGAATCGCATCAAAAGCTTTCGACAGATCCATAGATACGACAGCCACTAGTTCCTTCCTATCACGGGATGCATGCCAGTCTTCCGTAAGCTTGAGAAGTGCAGTCTCGCAACTGTGACCTTTCCTATAAGCTGAAACAAAGTCCGATAATAGACCTTGGTAGAAATCCTGTATTTGAACCGAGAGCAGTCTTTCAAAAATATTGTTCAAATATTGTTCAAATATTGTTCAATATATAACTTTCCCGCTAATAGCTACCAAACATCGGCAAACGTAAAATCCACAGTGTATTCCTTAACATTCCAGCTTTATCGTGTTAAAATTTCAGCGAAATCAGACAAAACCAGCACTAATTAGAATTTATTTGTCATCCATCTGTCAACACTTATGAGCCAAAGGAAGCGATAGTTGCCCATAGCAACCGAATAACTCGAGCATTACACGAGTCGACGTTTTGGTCAACAAAATCCACAATTATGACTTCAGGGCTGAAAGTTGAATGGGAACATCTTTTTCGAACTATTCTTAAGTGATTTAGACGAAAAAATTACCTCGGCGGGCTACAAATGACAAAAAATGACAAGCTGTAATTCAAGCCGATAATTTCTGTAATTTATTCACCCCGTGGCGTTTCACAGGCAAAACGAAAATACAGCTTACCCTGGATAATTTCAGCCTTAGTAGCCAGCAACAGATCCCAAATTACTTTCTATATCCTTGTAAATGTCCTGACTTCCATCTCAGAAAGATTTTGTGCCAATTATGACCAAATAAACCATTCGTCCGCAGAGTACACCATATTATTCCCATGCATATTTAATTAGCTAACTTGTCAAAACTCTCTCGAGGGGGGGATATGACGAAAAGAGCTGAAAAATGGCCTGCAATTGGCTAATGACGAGACCATCCCACTGTCCAAATTTGGTGAAAATCGAATGTAATGCCAATTTTGTCACACTTTCCATCAGTTTCAGGTCTTCAGCGATCCGGAAGAATAGCAGCCGGCAGAAATGAGTTTTAAAAAAACAAAAATGGTAAATGTACATTTATTTATTACTTCAAAGTGTAATTCAGCTTTTGGACTGATTGGTGAAGCCAGGGGTGTTTAAATGACTGCAAAAGTGGTCAGCAAAAACTTAGGCTTTCGCTTTAGTGTGAAGAATTAACTTCAACATGTGGTCATGCAGTGAAGCACTTCTGCAAACTTTTGAACAATTTTTGCTTTTGAATAGGTTTCTTTGCCTCAGCTTGAATGAAACTTCAATGTTACTGAACTTCCTTTTGCATTTCTTTGATTTGGTTCCCTGTATTTGGGAATTTTAGGTTTTGAAAGGGTACAGTAACTTGCATGCTGTATTTCTGCATATTCCATGTCTGTATAGTTGATCTTTGCATATTTAAATAAACAATGTCTTGAAACCTGATCTTGTGCCTGTGGTCACTGCGCATATGGTTTATTTGTGAGCTTTTGCTCACTGTGAAATATTCCAGACAACACCAGGTAATTACCGGTAGGAGTGGGTTGCAGGCAATTTCATTCAGGAGTCAATGGGTTTAATAAACTCCTATATGTTGACAGGCGCTGTCTTGTATTCGTGTTGTGGCATTCTGCTTTGAGCTTGAGTATTGTAAAGACAGGGATGAGTTCAGTCTTTCTCCAATGTTAATCCAAAGCCACTGAGCCACTAATCTGCTTGCTGAAGACCATAATTAACCACACAGCCGTAGGCTGGGTGGGTCAAGTTCTGCCTTTGGTTTATTTTTTTTTAACCGCGCAGCCGAAGGCGGGTGTGGTTCATGGTTTTGCTTTGGTTTATGCTACTCAGAGTTTCATGCTCCTTGCGGAGCAATCATCACGCAACTGCCAAAAATAACGGATACATATCAAGATATACAAAATTTGAGAATACAGAACAATGCCTACTGACGTGACATGCAGAAATTTGATTGGTTGCTAAGCGAATACGTTCTTTAACAGGAATTTATTAGAATGTCTACAATTAGATATCAGTTCACTTCTGTTGTTCAGTGTTGACATCTCAGGTTTACAGATAATAAAATACTTTTCCCTTAAAAACAAATTACATACATACATACATACATACATACATACATACATACATACATACATACATACATACATACATACATACATACATACATACATACATACATACATACATACATACATACATACATACATACATACATACATACATACATACATACATACATACATACATACATACATACATACATACATACATACATACATACATACATACATACATACATACATACATACATACATACATACATAACTTTATTTGATAACGCAGTCATCACATGACTGGTGAAAGCCGAGAATTGTAAGTGGGGCAAAATGAAAGCATTATACGTCTTTATCTTGGTAGTGGTACAAAATGAGGTTACAAAATCTAATCATGACATTTAATTGATTGTTGACTTTTTTATACTTAAGATACATGTTTATCAAAGTTTAACTGATTGTCAATGGTCATTCCAAGCGAGTCCAGGGAGTCCTACACAGGAAAAGAGAATTTGTGGTCAGTGGTTCCTAAAACCATAGCATGGTGTTTGTCGGGGTTCACAATCATGCCGTTTTCTGTGTACCACTTATTCGCAGTTTGGAGCTGATGAAGTATCCGCTGTTCATGGGCTCTAGGATCCACATCCGAGTCATAAAGTTGTTCGTCATCAGCGTAGGCGTGTAGATTAACATCTTTTATATGATAGAATAGATCGTTCAGAAATATGTTAAATAACATCGGCCCGAGCACACTTCCTTGCAGGATTCCTCTGGTGACAGTCTGCCATCACGAGAAAGTATCTCCAACTTTGACCCTTTGTGTCCTGCCGCTCAGGTAGTCTGCAAACAAGGCACAGGTGCAGTTACTGAGACCGTAAGCTTTCAACTTGGCAAGTAGAAGAGGATGTGGAATCGCATCAAAAGCTTTCGACAGATCCATAGATACGACAGCCACTAGTTCCTTCCTATCACGGGATGCATGCCAGTCTTCCGTAAGCTTGAGAAGTGCAGTCTCGCAACTGTGACCTTTCCTATAAGCTGAAACAAAGTCCGATAATAGACCTTGGTAGAAATCCTGTATTTGAACCGAGAGCAGTCTTTCAAAAATATTGTTCAAATATTGTTCAAATATTGTTCAATATATAACTTTCCCGCTAATAGCTACCAAACATCGGCAAACGTAAAATCCACAGTGTATTCCTTAACATTCCAGCTTTATCGTGTTAAAATTTCAGCGAAATCAGACAAAACCAGCACTAATTAGAATTTATTTGTCATCCATCTGTCAACACTTATGAGCCAAAGGAAGCGATAGTTGCCCATAGCAACCGAATAACTCGAGCATTACACGAGTCGACGTTTTGGTCAACAAAATCCACAATTATGACTTCAGGGCTGAAAGTTGAATGGGAACATCTTTTTCGAACTATTCTTAAGTGATTTAGACGAAAAAATTACCTCGGCGGGCTACAAATGACAAAAAATGACAAGCTGTAATTCAAGCCGATAATTTCTGTAATTTATTCACCCCGTGGCGTTTCACAGGCAAAACGAAAATACAGCTTACCCTGGATAATTTCAGCCTTAGTAGCCAGCAACAGATCCCAAATTACTTTCTATATCCTTGTAAATGTCCTGACTTCCATCTCAGAAAGATTTTGTGCCAATTATGACCAAAATAAACCATTCGTCCGCAGAGTACACCATATTATTCCCATGCATATTTAATTAGCTAACTTGTCAAAACTCTCTCGAGGGGGGGATATGACGAAAAGAGCTGAAAAATGGCCTGCAATTGGCTAATGACGAGACCATCCCACTGTCCAAATTTGGTGAAAATCGAATGTAATGCCAATTTTGTCACACTTTCCATCAGTTTCAGGTCTTCAGCGATCCGGAAGAATAGCAGCCGGCAGAAATGAGTTTTAAAAAAACAAAAATGGTAAATGTACATTTATTTATTACTTCAAAGTGTAATTCAGCTTTTGGACTGATTGGTGAAGCCAGGGGTGTTTAAATGACTGCAAAAGTGGTCAGCAAAAACTTAGGCTTTCGCTTTAGTGTGAAGAATTAACTTCAACATGTGGTCATGCAGTGAAGCACTTCTGCAAACTTTTGAACAATTTTTGCTTTTGAATAGGTTTCTTTGCCTCAGCTTGAATGAAACTTCAATGTTACTGAACTTCCTTTTGCATTTCTTTGATTTGGTTCCCTGTATTTGGGAATTTTAGGTTTTGAAAGGGTACAGTAACTTGCATGCTGTATTTCTGCATATTCCATGTCTGTATAGTT
>JAHPZR010021439.1:0-19276 GCA_019787425.1 Platygyra sinensis | reverse complement strand
AAATCACCTATCGAGTCTCAGTGATCGATGTGTGAGAATGAGAAATCACTGTGCGAGATTGGAAAGTCACTACGTGAGATTAGAAAATCACTGTATGAGAAATTAAAATTGCTATACGAGAATAAAAAAATGTCATGCGAGATCATAAGTACCAATCGAGAATGAAAACTGCCATGCGAGATTGAAATTAACTGTTGAGAATGAAAAATCGTTGTGTGAGAAAAAGAAATCACCATTCGAGATTATCGATTGGTTTTTTTTCTGAGCCGGTGATGCATAACCAGTCAGCGGAGAGTATTTTGGCGGTCAGTATAAAATATGGACTGCGGACTACGGACTACGGATTACGGACTGGGTATAAAACACGGACTTAGGTATAAAACGCGGACTAAGCATTAATTAGGGACTGGGTATAAAACGGCGGATACCGAGCATTACGCACTCGGTATAAAACACGAAGAAAGCTTCTACATTGAATGAATTCTCGCACGAACGTTTTCATAAATAGAAGCTATCTGTATAAATTATAGAAGTCTCATTTCCCGAAAGTTCCCGCTCATACAGGTTTAACCATACTCAAGAGAAAATGATAGGATTTTCTCTTGCCATACTCGATTGCCGAAAAAGAAATAGAAGACACTGAAAGTCACAAAATTGAAGAGCTGTATGAATTTTCGAATGATTGAAGCCATGATTAAATGTTTTGAAAGATCAACAGCCGAGAGAATTGAGGAGAATTCGAACGACACGTCCCGCTGTTTATTTGTTCGATCTTGTATTAAATAAATACACGTACGGCCACGGCGAAATGAGGAACAAAAAGTTGACAAATACAAGAAACGACATTACACAAGGATAGCAGCTCTACACGCTTAATATCGCCTTGGAAAAGGAAGGGGAAAAAAAGAAAAATAAATTTCTTACAACACAGGGTATTCGTATTTTGTCACCCACCCAAGTACTATCCCCGCCGAACGGGACTTAACTTTGTTGAGCAGACGAAACATGTTGCTGTCCTTGTGGTATAGTGACTCCACGGTGGAAGCATTTTTTTTAAATTTCTAAGATCAGAAAAGGTATCAAAAAGAGAAAAAAAAATCTGATACTGCATGGCTGGGAAAGTAGAGAACAAAAAGTTAGAGGAATATGCTTTGGTGATCGGACATGTGGCACTTTCGAAATAATTGCCTCGGTCTCTCGGACGAAGATAATTCGGTCTCACGGACCGATAACTTTGTGAATGTGAATGTTTTCAACAGCGTTACATCTCCTCATGTACTGTCTTACCGGAAATCGAAACTTTGCAAGAAAAGAAGAATTAATATATGAAACTATATATCGCAGCCCTCACCTCCGATGCCGGCCATCTTGGGTGAGTCACTATACCACAAGGACAGCAACATGTTTCGTCTGCTCAACAAAGTTAAGCCGTGTTCGGCGGGGATAGTACTTGGTGGGTGACCAATACGAATACCCTGTGTTGTAAGAAATTTATTTTTCTTTTTTTCCCTTCCTTTTCCAAGGCGATATTAAGCGTGTAGAGCTGCTATCCTTGTGTAATGTCGTTTCTTGTATTTGTCAACTTTTTGTTCCTCATTTCGCCGTGGCCGTATGTATGTGTATTTATTTAATACAAGATCGAACAAATAAACAGCGGGACGTGTCGTTCGAATTCTCCTCAATTCTCTCGACTGTTGATCTTTCAAACATTTAATCATGGCTTCAATCATTCGAAAATTCATACAGCTCTTCAATTTTGTGACTTTCAGTGTCTTCTATTTCTTTTTCGGCAATCGAGTATGGCAAGAGAAAATCCTATCATTTTCTCTTGAGTATGGTTAAACCTGTATGAGCGGGAACTTTCGGGAAATGAGACTTCTATAATTTATACAGATAGCTTCTATTTATGAAAACGTTCGTGCGAGAATTCATTCAATGTAGAAGCTTTCTTCGTGTTTTATACCGAGTGCGTAATGCTCGGTCCGCGTTTTATACCCAGTCCCTAATTAATGCTTAGTCCGCGTTTTATACCTAAGTCCGTGTTTTATACCCAGTCCGTAATCCGTAGTCCGTAGTCCGCAGTCCATATTTTATACTGACCGCCAAATACTCTCCGCTGACTGGTTATGCATCACCGGCTCAGAAAAAAAACCAATCGATAATCTCGAATGGTGATTTCTTTTTCTCACACAACGATTTTTCATTCTCAACAGTTAATTTCAATCTCGCATGGCAGTTTTTCATTCTCGATTGGTACTTATGATCTCGCATGACATTTTTTTATTCTCGTATAGCAATTTTAATTTCTCATACAGTGATTTTCTAATCTCACGTAGTGACTTTCCAATCTCGCACAGTGATTTCTCATTCTCACACATCGATCACTGAGACTCGATAGGTGCTTTCGGAGGATATCATAAGCAGGTAGATATTTCCCGTATTTTCGCTACCATTGCTGTTATTATGCTGCCAGTAAGGGTGCATATCCGTTTGGAATGTTGATTTGTTTTTTTTCTTGGTCTCTGAGACGCTTTGAGTAATGCCAGCTAAATCGTGACAAACAACACGGCATGGCAAGTTTGTACATTGCAGGCTGTGAAGTGTACATGCATTGATGACGTTACAAATTTTAATTAGCTACAAAACACGAGGTTAATGCTGTAAAAATTGTAATTTTTCGTGCTTTACCATGTCACAATGCATTTCTTTTAAATGCCCCTGTAACTTATGATAACAGCCCGAAATATTTGTATGTGTATTAAGAATACAGTAAACGTTAAAGCTTACGGTAAGCTTACAGTGTTAATTAAAGGTTTTGCACGGCAGCCATGTGCATGGCAGTAACAACGAAAGTGTTTTGCATAAAAAGAACACATAGAACCATAGGAAAGAGAATCTATTGTTCTTGCCATGCAACATGGCTGCCGTGCAAAACCTCTATATCTTCAGCATACCAATACAAACTTAGGTGGTAATATATTGTTTAATTCACTTGTTCGTAAAGGATGTCACTAAATGTGAAACAGGTACTTTATGTATATTGACGATGGTATCTCACCATAGCAAAATTACTTGAACACTGGTGTCTAAAATGATTAAAAATAAATTAAAACATTCATTACAGAGTTGTGTTGCAATTTACAGTGGAATAAATTATGTCCTTCACAAAGATATCAGTTTTGTATTCTCAGTACTTGAACTGGAGCAATCCTTGCTTGCAAATGTAAGGTGCAAGTTAATGATGCGTTGAAATGATGCGCTTGGTCTCATCAATATCACCTATAGAAATCTTGAGCTCATAATGTAAAATAGAAACACTCATAAAATTTTAGGGGAACTGGAAAAAGCTGCGCAAACACTTGCCAATGGCTTGTGTCCCACAGTATTTCTTGTTCTCCCAAACATCCACTTGTGTTTAAATTGGATTATGAGTTCGAGATTTCTATGGCATGATAATAGGCCACTTGCACTAAGAGGTCACATGACCAATGCTCAGGGCTGTCACTAATTTTTCAAGTAGACGGGGAATTGTAAAAAGTAGCCGGGGGACAAAAAAAGTCTGGCGCTACAGTCTTAGGCTGCTGTGAGGGGTGGGGTACATGTATATGCACGCGTTTATTTTGGGATTTAAAAAAAAATTGACACCCACGCAAACATAAAACAGCCTGCGTGACTCGCGAATATTGGCATGACAGAAAAGAGAAGTCGAGGAAGACTGGGAATGAGTGAAGAAGCTTGTGACCATGAGTAAAAAAACATGGTGTCAAGAACGTGTCGGGAAACGTCACAATGGTTCATTTTTTCTTGAACCGACAGCGTTGCTTTGAAACTAACGCAATAAAACTACCTGTACTTATAATTACGGACGAAACAAATTTCTGTCGGCATAGCAATAACTGGGACCTATGCAAGCCATGTACGACTGATGTGTAAGACTTACCAGTCTTTACCCTTAAAGGAAAGGAGTGAAAGGGAGACCAAATTAATGTTGTAAGTTAACTTATCACCGACTTTTTTTGTAGGAATTGTTTTTAAGTGCAACAACAGCAAGTCCATGTTGACAACTACTAGGCCACGCACATCTTCTGCAAAATTCATTCAGGCTTGATCTCAGTAGTCAAGTCAAAAGAGAAATGCTGACGCCTAAACGGTTGTTTGTTCATGTAAACATAATCTTACCTTGAAGGGGAACTAGAAGAGAAGAAGAAATTCAGTTTTCTTTGTTTGTCAACTTCTGCCTTTCATTTTTGGATGAAATTTTTACGCGGAACACCAAAAAACTCCGAAAACAAGAGAGAAACCAAATGAAACGGATACTTCGTAAAATCGCACGCCTTTCGAAAGATGACATTGAATATTGCGTGTTTTCAGTCAGTCTCACTGTATGGATGGTAAAGTCGCCTCTCTTTAAAAGAAGTTTTGTATTAATAAACCATTGGTTTGCTTTTTTAATTCATAATTTTGTAATTTGATGCATTTTTTTCTTTCCAATATTTCATTTTGTATCAAAGTAGCCGGGGCTCAGACTTGTAGTAGCCGGGGAAAATCCCGGCCCCCGGCCCTTAGTGACAGCCCTGAATGCTTCCCTTAAACAGTGAGTTGTAATCTTGCTGTTGCCAAAAATGGACAGAACACATAAAACTTATCTCACACCTCATTTAAGGCAGATATTTTATGGTACTTGTTTTTCAACAAAGTAATTTGATAGTTACGTTCAGATGTGCTATAAACGTTACCACATCATCTTTTCAACATTTCCCTTGAAGTTTAAAGTGCAAAGTTGTGTCAGAAAGCAGTAATTCATAATTTTAAAACTCAGATTTGGTCACATGACCAGCTACGGATTTTCTCATTTCAAGCAAATGGTGCGGGTTTGAAAAAACCAAATCACTATTGTTTTGTTTAAGAGATGACCCACTAATAGTGTTTCGAAGGCAAATCATGTAACTTTCATTTTCATAAAAAACCGATGTCACATGACCTCTTAGTGCAAATGGCTTATTAACTTGGGCTGCACCCTCACGATCATGGGATATCATGTGATAAAAAATCTCAAACTCATATTCTAATTGTTTTAGTATAAATCTACTAGTCGTACAAAATTTCATCTAAATCCTCTTCACATACACTTCAAAAAAATGCCAAAAAAGTGGCCTTTATTTGCTAAATCAGGTACACTGCTATGCTACTCGCTATCTATCACATAATAGATGTGAGTAGCGTAGCCAATCAGAGAACAGTACTTGAGATAGAATGCTAGACATAGATTTATACTAAAACTGGATAGACACAGAGAACATGTTACTTTTCTATTTCCTTTAGAAACATTTCGCGACGAAAAGAATTGGCAAAACAAAATGTTTGCTATAAGCACCAAAATGTAACTTCTCTTTGCTCATGCCATCATTACGTGTAGGTCAACAGCTCGTGCTAGTCTGTGTTTCTTATTGAGTTATAAAAAGCACAATTTTTTAACCAGTGAGCGCACATACCTCGTTAGGGACTGTTTTCTAATAACTATTATTGGAAGTAATATCCTCAACATCAGAGACAGTGTTTCACTACATTTCCAGACATTGAGAAAATGTGATGTCTATTCAAGAACCTGAGGCCTTATGAAAAAGATGCAAGAAAATAGCTGAACCTCATAAAACATCATTGTCCGAGAAAACCTGTAGCTTTCCAAAACAGAGTTTGTGATTGGTTCAGCAAACAATAGATAAATAAATTATTATAAACAATGCCCCCTGTACTGGAAACAATAGGAGCTACATGTACAGGATAAGAGAAACGAATCAAAATACAGGTCTGGAAGAGGTACAGGAAACGTTGTCCAAGTGATTTTGGCCATTTAAGTTGTATACGCAGGCTCCAAGTAATGCATATCTGTAACAGATTTTTTAATGTTTTGTTTTCAGGTCATTAGTTGGAAAACAAACTTGTTACCAAAAAGCTTACAACAAAAACAAACAGTCTACCAAGATGGGCTGAGAGGGTAAGGGCTTTTTTCTGGCATTTTGCCATTCTGATGGAGAACAGTATACGTGTTCAACAACAGAACAGTTGGCAGAATTATATGACATTCATCAAAATGGGTTTCGAAGGCATGATTGATCATAAGGGTTCTATACACAATTTAGCAGGTGTGAAAGTGAGGACTGAAAAAAATCATTGTGAATAGGATTCAAACCTGTGACCTTTGTGACACTGGTGCAGTGGTCTCTGGGGATGGGGGCACTCTCTTAAATATGGGCTATTAGATATGTGTGGCACTGAACAGTATAATAGTTTTTCAGCTGTTTTGGTCATAAATAGAAGCATCAATTTTGGCCATTTGGTCTTAAAACAGGATCGGAGATGTTTTTTTGCCCTCTAGTATCAATTCCGTATGTTGTCTTTACGAAGCCCACTTTTTCATCATAATTATCAAAAAGACCATAAACAAAAACCCTGCAAAAATTATATTTACGGCAACTGTCAGCTGCAACAGTCTTAAAATAGGGTATCAGATTTTTGGTGTGGTCAAAAAATAGGGTAGGGAAGACGGCAGATTTTGGTCATAAAATTAATAGGAAAGGGTTTTGAAAAGTGGGCAGCACACCCCCACCGGAGTGGTCTACCAAACTTGGCTATCAAGCTAACTGCGAGCTTGTCACTTTGAGGATTCATAGTACATGTATACCTACAGATGGTGAGGATACAGAGAAAGTCTAAATGATTAAGATTCATATGTATTCACCAGTAAATTAAAGTTGTTTGGTGCCTTTTTCTTCACAGTTTGTGAGTTCCAAAGTGGCATGTATTATGGAAGAATCTGTAGTGGATCCTGAAGCTAAGACACTTACAACATACACAAGAAATATCACCTTTACAAGACTCATGGTAGTGGAGGAAAAATGCGTTTATTCAGTTCATCCTACCAACAAGGAATGGTAAGGATGAATAATAAAACCTTTGTTGAGTAGTGGCTTTAAATTTTAAGAATATTTGTACTAATTACTTGTTAGACCTGCATCCTTCCTGTGCACGGAATTAACTTGCACGGAATTAACATGGCTACGAAGCTTTCGGGTCAAAATTGTAAATTTTTAAAGTTGCTTTTGTCTCTTAATTCCCAGAAGAGACTTCGATACAAAGAAAGCAATACCAAATGTAGATGTTTGTCCTGAAAGCCTCGGAGCCATGTTAGAATATTGATATATGGAACGTGGCCTATTGGGAACAAACAATTTACCTTGAAGCAAGCATCAAGAACTAACTGGAGTCCAAGCAATTATAGAGCTGGAGGCCATAGCGTGTATAGCTGGTGGTTTTGGTTGAGTTTTTCAGTGAGCTTTTGTGGCACAGAACAGGCAGAAAAACAGAAACTGCCAGCTAAGCAGGCTGTCAACTGTGGCCATGGCAATGACTTTGTGTACTAGATTAAATGATCTTGGTCACTTGGTGACCCTTATTTTTTGGCAGTGAGATCACTTTCTCTTCCAATTCTTTACACTTTAAAAATACATATAGAACCTGAATGTTGAAAGCTAAGTTATTTCTATTTTTCCATGTGTGGAGCATCTTGTTTTACTCATGAGTTTGCAGTGCTTGCAAATGCCTTTTCCCAAGCTAAAAATCAAACCTGTTCTCCTTCGCCAGGGCATCATCCCTTGTTTGCAACAAGTTTCAAACATGTTCGAAACCCCTGGAATATTGCAGCGACAAATCGCACTGAAATTCGCACCTGGTTTACATGTGCGATTTTGGAGTTGCAACTTTGGCGTGACAAAAATTGCATCGAGTTACCACGACAAAAATTGCCTGTGTAAACGGGCCTTTAGAGTTTAACATTGTGATGACTGTATAAAAAAACAATAATAATCTAACACATTTATTCAATGTTTTGTAACATTTTTCTTTTTTTTTACTTAAGGACAACATGCCACAAACAATCCTGGGTTTCATCTGGTGTGTTTGGTTTTGCAAGAGCAATAGAAAGATTTGGTGTAGAAAGATACAAATCAAATGTGGCTAAGGTAGGGTTATTCCTCTTGTGTTAAATGGTATTATTTTATTATTGTGGGTTTAGTTTTCATTATTTGGAAGAAGAAACTTAATTCTAACAAAAAATGTTTCTTTTTTTCTTATCAATAGTCGTTAAAAGGTTTAAATTATATCATGGAGAAGCTGTATATTCCTGAAAAGCCTCCTCGGACACTTCCTATTCCAGTGCCGCATATGAGTTGACATGTGATGTCATCCCGCTGTCATATCTGCTGTCATGTGTGGAGGGAAACACAAATTCTGTGGAAAGCCATTAAACAAAAATATTAATTTATCACTTTGCTTTACGGACTGTCTTGAAATTATTCATGCCTTGTACTCAAGATTTACTGTTACATGAAATGATGAACTTGTTTTGTTAGTAAAGTTAACTGTACTTGCCTTAAAAGGATGCCCGCAATTAATTTACATGTATGTGTAGTTTGAACTTGTCCGATATGTCAAAGATGTGATTTTGTTCCTTGCACTATTTTCTGCTTGTATGATCAAAATTAGGAGATCTTCAATTTTTTTCACTACAAAGCGGCTACATGTATCTTGTTCAATATACACAGTTGAAAAAACAAATTGTTGGTTCTCTTATACTACCAGTGGTACTTTCCATGAGCTGGACTTTTTTATTGTGGATTACTACCAACAGTTCTCTGTTTTCTCTTGGGTTTTATGGAGAGTTTTTTCAATAGCTCTTTGTTGGGACTGGCAGTTTCTTGCAACTTTTTGTGCCTCAGACAAACCTGGGTTTTCAACCCATGGACATAATAATAAATATTAAGATTTCAAAATGGTTGATAAATGCTACTGGCCAGTGATACTTGGAACATAGTTTTATGACTGATTGTTTAGTTCCTTCAATCAGTTTGAACTGAGAGTATAAATCAAGGTTCTCTTTAACTGACCTTCACTCCCAAGAGTGCCAAAGTTTAAATAAAATTTTAAAAAAGATTTTAAAAAAGTGCGCATGTATAAAATTCAGCTCAAAAGCTTTCACGTAACATAGGCTCAGTGCAAGGTTTTAACCACAGAAATTATAATTTAAAAAAGTTGGATGCACAGTGTAATATGCAGCACCACATTAATTTTACCACACACTGAATAGTCAGCTTCCAGCAACTGCAAAGAAGCAATATAACAATGACATATTTTGCATGTTTCTAACCCTCTGCAATACGCTTCTTGTTACAGTTACAGTGTAGTTTGATGTAACATTCACATCTTTTCTACTTGATGAATGAAAAATGAAGAGGTCTCAACATTGACATGCAATTAATAAGATGAGTTAAAGCTGTTTGTAGATATTTCTTTACAAAAGTGTTCAAAATATTGTAATATAATTATTAATAAAAGAGGTTATTGTTGAAAACCTGCTTTAAGAACACTGTAATGGAAAGTGTAAAATTTTCTAAATAAAATTTAGGAAGCTTGCCAACACTAAATAAAGGTGTTCTGGATGTATTTAAAGTGCTTTTTATTGGGTTCTGTTTTTTACCTGAGATGTTTTATATTGTTATTATTATTATCATTATCATTTTTGTTATTGTTATCGTTATCCTTATTATCATTAGAAGTAACAGAGTAAAAATACGTGCAGTGGAATCTCGACTTTTCAAACCTCCAAAGGAAATAAAAAAATGATTTGAAAAATCAAGTAGTTTAAGAAATAATGGGTAAAATTATCATGCTCCACTGAGGAAAGGAAATTGACCTTTGGTTTGAGATATCACAAAGTTTGAAAAATCAAGAGTTTGAGAAACATTCACTGTATTCACGCCCTCTAATGAAAACATGAGTACGTGAGTGGTATTATTGCCTGCAGAAAACCAAATGATGACTCGTTACTTGATTTACAATAGGCAGAAAAAAGATGGTAACATACCAGTACTAACAAATAAATACAATTTACACAATAAACATAATATATAATTCAGCAACTTTTGCTGGTTGAGGGTGAAAGGTTTCGATATGCCCCTCCAGGGGGGAGGAGGGAGGCACGGGGGTTTTTCCCATTCCTTCCTCCACCTGGCAAGTTCCCTTTCCTGTCAGCTCTTCCTACCTTCCGTAGACTTTCACCATCTTACAAATACATAATCCTGGCCTTTTTAGCTTTTCTAATAAGTTTGATCATACAGATTTCCATATCTCAAAACGTCTGAAAAGAAGCAATGCGTATCCAGTTCCTGTGATCTAACCTCGGCCAATTGTTGAGCATTTTATGTAGCATCCCTGCTTTGAAATTCCGGAAATTACGATATATTTAGGTTCAGTCATTGCCAATGAAAAGCAATGGGAAGAGTGACAAGGGGAATCAAACACCGGAAGTCGGCATTTGTAAGCTTTGCCGACTGCGATATATTACAGTGTTGTGATTGGCTGATTACCTGTTCCAGCATGCTGAGACGGGGCAAAACAAACGAGGTCGCGAGAAAGAGTCAAGTATTTGCGAAGGATGAGTGAGTGTGGTAGCCAGGGCATGCGAGGCTCGGGAAATCGCCTATAATACCCTCAGCGAAAATGTTATTGAACGGATGTTGACTACAGGAATTCGCAGCGTTTACAGTCTGGCGTGTTTGGAGATTCGATGCTCAGAGTTTCTCAACTCGACCACACAGAAATGATGGCGGACATTCAAAACATGGCGGCGGGCTACTCTTTAACATAACGGTGAATGGAATTTTCTGGAGCCAGAGGTAAATAACTTACGCAAAGTGCTCAGAAGTCTGTAGAGGTAAGATATGGGGTCCGCGGGCTCTGTTAATCCAGCGAAAGTTGTTGAAGTCGACGACGAATTTGGAGAAGATGTTGAGTCGGGTGTCACCAAGAGAATTCCCATCGAATACCCGCCTGGTCGGAAAAGTACCTCGTTACGAACTACAAGCAGTTCATTTGGAAAGAAAAAAAGTAGAAGAAGTACAAGGAGTAAACCAATTATCAATAGCATAAGTCTTCGGTCTGTGTTCTCCATTGCGGATCAAGAGACCGAAGCAGATCAGGTTCGTAGAGAGTTCGAAGAATATCGCCAGAAAAGATTAACCGAAATTGCCGAACTTGAGGTGCGCAAGGAGAAATTACACAGTGAAAATCAACGTCTTCGTGGGGAAATCAAGGCTCTACAAGTCACTTGTCTAAAGTTAAAGAACGAAAGGGCAATGGCTTTGGAGGGGAAAGAACAAGCACTTCAGAGGGCCGCTACGTTCGAGAAAGGTAATAATATAATCTTAAGCTTATAATGTAAGTTTTGCGATAAGGAATATGGCACATCAGTATGTAGAGGTGCAAAAGCGAACCGTAAGGATTTCTCGAAAAAATTATGGTCAAAAGCTCAGATTAGCACTAATCAGTTCGGGTACTTTACTGCGGGAAATAATTTACCACATAATAATTGATTTTTCTCTCGTTTCCTCACCTTAGTATGAAAATATGGGTACGGTACTTAGGAGTTGTGACTATCGTAAGCTTAAGTTGATTTCATTGTTTGTGTCTTTTGTTATTGTCTCTTAGTCAAAACAACTTTTGCAACACTGTTTGAATAAGAGAACTTTGATTAACACGCCTTTATATTCAGTAGTAATTTGATAACTGTGGTATTGCCAGGGGCACTTCCTTATATTGGAATAATATTTCAATAATTATAAGCGGTAGAGTGTAGTATTAATATTACCATTGTCATTGTTTCTCATTGCGTAACTTAGTTAATAATGGATTGTACTGAAGTTTGAATTTACCTGACTTGAGAACACAGACGATGAAAATAATTTTTTTTTGTCAAAGACGTCGTATCATATGCAAGATAGAAATGGCTGCATTCTGATAAAGGCCACACAGCTAATATCTTAATATCTATAGATCAAACTTAAAAGGGGCTCCTTCTTAGCTTTCCGCCTGCCAAAATATGAGAAGCGTAATTTAGGGAGGTTATAAAATTGTAACTTCACATCCATTATCTCAAAAATCGGACCAAGTTATCAGAGGCTTAAGGTCAACCTTCAATGATCTTTTCTGGCTCTTGTGGAATCAAAAAGGCAGTTTTTTTACCTTCAACTCGGAAACTCCTCAATGGGTATAATCCCAAAGCCATTTTGTGTTTCTTTGTTTCTGTCCTCCTAAAATGATCCTTCTCTTAAAGTCCCAGCCACTTTGACAACACCACCTTTGCCGTGATCTTGAACTGACTTGTCCCCAAAATCTGGAACGTTTGCTGAGTCATTGAGTCACCTGAAACTCCAGCATCTAGTAAGACTTTCATTGAAACATTCTTTGAAAACTTATCTGAGGCTCACTTTCTTTCCAATAAATTACTTGTGAGCACATTAATATTTTTAAAACCTATTGTTATGACTTGATCCACTGCTCCCTGGTAGTTGGCCTGGAAGTTTATTTACATAGCTTGACATCAGGGCAGAAATTTTTATACAGACTCACCAAATAGTTATAGTTACTATACAAAATTATTAAGTATTGAAGAGATTCAGAAAATTATGTAGCACATACATTTACTGACAATTTTAAGCTTATAGTCGAGGTTCATGCTATAAATTATTTAGATGCATAATAAGTAAACCTTGGAAATGGTAAACTTGCCTCTGTCTTGGTAATTTATTGGCTCAAGTCTCGAGTGGTTGGCCTTGTTCTATAAATTTCGGTACAGGTTATTGTGTCTCAGATATTTCTCCTTGAAACTCAGTGCAATGACTAGTTCTTAATGTATCTGGTTTGTGTTAGAATTTGAGTGCAGAACATTCCTTCGTGGTAGGTGGTGGCTTTCTTAAGATATGGGCAATGCATTAGATCTGAGTCAAGAAGTCAAGTATGCCTGGGCGTTATGTTGTCTTAAGTTAATTTTATTAATGTTAAGGGTGTTGGTCTGGAATGCCGATTCCTTGCCAATCTGGTTTCACATTTCTCTTTGCACATAAAAGGGTTTTAAGGTTGACTGCTTGATACTAGAACTGTACCTGGTAACTTTGTACACTTTAACATTGTTTTGAATTTTTGCGTGGTGCAGAAAAAGGGTGATTTTAGAAAATGTATCTATAGAACAGGCCCCGGTTGTTCAAAGGCTGAATAATGCTATCCACCAGATAAATCACTATCCAGTGGATAGCTTGATTTGTTTTGTCAATACTTATCCACTGGATAGTGATTTATCCGGTGGATACCGGTAGTGTTATCCAGCCTTTGAACAAACCGGGGCCAGATGGCTATTTGGAATTCCAACATGAAAGACAGGGGAGGGGGGTGAGGGAGTTCTGTGATTTCCAGTGGGAACAGATGAGAGAGTGTGAAAGTGCATACAAACTGAAGACACTGCTGACAACACAGAAAGCAGGATCCAAAACAAGCATTGATTGATCAGGCGCGTGTTTGCATTCAATGCAAAAAAAAAACACAAAACAAAAATGTGGATTGTACAATAATCTCTGGAGGTCTTGAAAGCACAGGGAAGCTTTAAGGCTTGGAATTGAATGATCTAATACAAATATATGGCTTGTCTTAATACTGACAATTGTAGCCATTCCCGCTGTGGTCAAGGGCATTGGATATGCTACAGTAAGTCTTAGGGTTAGATCTGAGATTATGGTTTCATTTAGGGTTGCAGTTTATTGTAGGAGGCTGGAAAGCCAAATGTCAGGCTCTTCGACCCAAATCTTTTAGTGTTATGGTTGGCCGTATTGTACTGAGGAGATATGCCAGGTAGTTTGTTGTACATGCATGTAGAAGTGCATGCATTTTTTTCCAAAGGCTTAAAATGTAAACATCCTTGAGAAAATATGACAGTCCATGTGAAAGACTGTTTTTGTGTAAGATAAGAATGCTCTAATGACTATTAATAATCGCCACAGATCTCTCTTTTGGCTTATCCATTCTGTCCTGTACAAGATTCAAGGCAAAAAAAAAAACAGCAACCATGCAGATGCAGCATTGTGTACAGTGGCAGATCCAGACCTTGTGCTAAGGAAGGGGGATGAATTTTTTTGCTTGCCCTGGCAGCTTTTCGTCCTTCTGTGATTTTTTCTGAGAATGATAACCAATCTAATTATAGGCAATCTTGTTGGCCAGAAACATGTGTTTAGTGGTTGGTGTATATGTTGCAGTTAATTTTTTTGGTCTCAGTTAATTTTATAATTTTACTAGTTATATTTTTTATAACTAGGTGATTTTATTTTTTACTAGTTAGTTTTCTTCTAACTAGGTGATTTTTCCACTTTTTTGGGGGGGGGGGAGGGGAGGGGGTGGGGCACCAGCCCTGACCCTATCCCAATTGAAGGGGTGAGTGGAATAAAGCCCTAAGTGACTTTTGGAAAATTTTGAGGCAGCTAGGATTGAAATACCTACCAGCAATTTTCACGGTTTACTCTGGTTTTAATTATTGTTTCAAAAGAACCAGTAGTTATTAGTAGTTCTTTTTAGACAATAATGAAGGCAAGAGTAAACTGTAACAAGTGCTTGTAGGTATTTTAATCCTGGCTGCCTCAACATTTTCCAAAAGTCACTTAGGGCTTTATTCCACTCACCCCTTCAATTAATAACCCTATTGACCCCCCTAACCCTATCCCTATCCCTAACCCTACTGACCCCCTACCCTAGACCTAGCCCCACATTTGAACTCCAAACCTCTGACTTGGAAGTCCATCTTCATCTCCACTGTGCCACACAACCAATCATTGCAAATTTGCTCATAATTTTTGGTCTAATAAGTTATTGGTCCCAGACTCACCCTTCCCCCTTGACACAAATTAACCTGGTTTGAAAATTTCAACCCAGTTTGAAATGAACCAGATCAGTTTGAAATGAACCAGTTAAAAATAAAATCACCTAGTTAGAAAAAAAACTAATAAGTTAAAAATAAAATCACCTGGTTATAAAAAAAACTAACTAGTTAAAAATAATTAAAATCACCTAGTTAGAAAAAACTAACTGGTTAAATTATAAAATTAACTGAAACCAAAAATTAACTGCAACATATACATGTAGGTGTTTGGATTGAGAGACTTGCTTTTGTATATTGATGGTAGACATCACCTTGCATACAGCTGGTGCATCATTCTGAAATTTGAATCAACCAATCAGGATTCAGCAGGCGGGAAAAACTTTGCTGTCCTGATGTCATTGTAAGTTAACAGAAATAGCATTGAAATCAAACAACTTTTATCAGTGGAGATGGCATTAAATATTCACGAAAAGGGATTTACAATTCCTGCAGAACCATATCAGATGATAAAAAGTGAAAACTATGAAACATTTTTTGCTTTCAAGCTTCCAATTTGGTGCGAAAAATCGGTTACCGACATGCTAACTAGCTCATAGTTTGTCTAGTGTCCCCACGTAGGGTAGTAGTTAAGTTATTAAGGGGTTAGTTAACAGGGAGCGGGGATGGCGTAGTGGTGAGAACACTCGCCTCCCACCAATGTGGCCCAAGTTGACGATTCTCATCCCTGCTCTGAGGGTTTTTCTCCGGCTTCTCCGGTTTTCCTCCCTCCACAAAAATCAACATTTCTAAATTCTAATTTGATCTGGAAACATTGGAGAAGAGCCACTTTGTGGAAATGCCACTGCAAATTCCCATTTTTATATTTTATTTTAAAATATGCTGTTCCTTGTCAATGAAATTAAACCCAGAATTCTTAAGTTAACTTTTGGAAGAGGGCAAACCAACTTAAGCATTGTCTCTATTCCTGTCAGCTGCAATGAAAGAACACGGCTATATTATCATGCCATTTCGGTAAGACAGCTAAGTTTTGACTGCTGTATGCAAGACATGTTCTGTTCTCATGGAATGGCACTTGACTCTCACAGTGCTGTTCTCCATGAAGTAGTATAACTGAGAACTGCCAGAAGTATTCTTTTATATATTTTAAGGTTTCTGACAAAATAGGGAGAGAACAGTATAATCCTATAATAACCATCATCCAGATTTACAGACAGTTGGTGTTGGGGTCATCATGGGTCACATTAGTCAAGGTGGTGATATTAAAAAACTATCTCCCTTAACCCTTTACACCGTCTAACGTCAGACGATTTTACTCGTCAAAGGGACACCTTGGGGCTAAAGGGTTGAAGGGGTTCTCCAACAAGGAATATAAAGATCATGGAATCATTGTCGTAATAAATAGTAAAAAGAAAAAAGTTAACTGATATTCACTGTACATGCATTCAGGAATAACTTTTTCTCAGTGTGGATTGGTATGTTGATGTTCCAAGGGTGATAAATATTTTCATTAATGAACATTTTGTTTTCTTGATTGGGGACAACACTCATTCATAAGGAAAAGATAATTCCGCAACTTAGATATTTCTAAACTTTGGACAAATTTAAACATCTTGCTTGGAATCCTAAATCTTTAAAAATAGAGACACATCAGAAAGAAAATTTAAATTAATCCATTCTATCTGTCCTTCACAGTATAAGTAAGTCATGTAAACTAGAAATGCCTTAAATTACTCAAAAAGGAAATTTTGGAACAGAAATGAGAAACATAAGTTCCAGTAGTAGTGCAAATAGAATATGAAGGAAGTGACAGAGTTTAGAAATTTCAGAGTTATATAATAATATTATACAGTGAATACATTACAAAAGTTGGGTGGCCAAAACTGACCCAGCCCCAAGGCCCCATTAGGGATGGAGGAGGGATCTGAGTGTACCATATCCCATTAATTTTTCAGCCTAAGTAATATCCCATGTGCCATTGATTCCAGTTGCAACATTAAGTAGCAATTATCCTATTGGTATTTCACCTGAATATCCCATATCCTAAAACCCCTAAAAGGGCCTCCCATTAAGCCATTAGGAGGTACCTTGCATCAGAGTCCTGTTTACACCTTACCTTTGGGTCTTGGTCTTTTTTGTTTCTTTTTTTAAACCTGTAACTATATATAGAGAGAGACTTGGACCGATAAAGTTGAAAAAACAAAGCAAAACAAAACAAAACTCTTAAAAGTTTTACATGACCTGAAAATGATCCCAAGTACACTTCAAGATCCACATCTTGTGACCTGAATTAATGTTTGGTGCAATTAATCCTCATTTTGACCTGTCGTTCACATTTTGAGGAATTACAAGCCTAGGACATCTCCACATAGTTCATATTAAAGTGACTAAATATAGTCTTTTTGGCAGTTTAGGCAGGATTGGGTAGTAAATGTAAAAATGTTTTTAGTTTTTTTAACTCGTCTCTGTACAGAAAGTTAGGAAAGGCATGGAAATTTGTTGTTTTCTCAGTTACAGGTTGCATGTTTTTACTTTGTGATAATAACATTCCACGCATGTAAACGTCAATATTGTTGACAATGATCCAAGTTGGATCAATAGAACAAAGGGAACAAAAATAACCTAATTGTAATCCTCTAGATCTGAAAGTATGCACTAAGTGGAAACATGTCTAAACATGTCTTTATTCTCAGGAATACTTGTAAACATCGCGTGAAAATCAGTCATCTTTTAACAACAGGGAAATTCCATGACTAAACCTGAGAGGCTTGCTTCAAAATACTATGACAACAAAATTCGGTGCAATTTTGATCTGAATGTGCAAGTGTTTTTTTGAGCGTATAAGCATAGCTTAAAGGTCAAATTCTGAAATGTAAATCCTTTCACTTCCTCGTTTTCTCTGCCTGTTAACAACTCCCTTATTGAAAACTTTGATTACCTCACTACATGTACATGTATAATTTATGATATGTAAATTGAAGAATTGTTGGGTTTTAGAGAGGTTTGAAATGCAATTTCAACCTGTTGTCAATCTCTCTAGACCAACCTAAGTAGGGGAGGGAAGTTAATTATAATTGTAAATAATTCAGAATTTGATCTACTGTACTCATCCTCGACTTATATTGACTATTTGCTTGTCATCTTGAATTAGCCAGAGCATTTTATTATGTCATTACTACATTTAATTTGTATGCAAGTGAATTTAATGATTAAAACAATAGCATCGTATAGTGACATCTTAAGGTAGCAACATTTAACATTCCATTCCCACCAAACATTCCCTCAAGAAAACAGTGTAAATCAAATAATGTCTAGTAATCAAGATTAATATGCCTGCAGTCATGAGAAAATATGGCAGATGAAGTGAAATGTTCTCTTTTAGGAATAGTTTTATGTATAGTCCTAGAAGTACATGTATAGACAAAGCTGGCTGATGGCTGATAGCAATTTTAGTAATTAGGATAATATTTTCCTCTTTGTAGTATTATGAGCAGAAGAAAATGTATGCAAAATGCCTAGCCTCAGCTCTTCTCACAACCATTACATATGGCTTTCCATATCTTGTCACCAAAATGGCTAGCAGATCTTTCCCTTTGGAGAGCTGCCTGACTAATTCCTCTGCTCTACTTTCAAATTCGTACATTCAGTTGAAACTGCATCCTTCTCTGAATGGAGTGTTTCTGTGACTGTTTCTTGAAGAAGCTGAAAATATTCACGTCCAGATTTATTTGCCTTGTTGAATGTAATTGAGGAGTTGCTAAGAACTTATTATAAATGACACACCACTGGCCAATCAGAGCAATCAGTTATTATTATAAGTACTTACCATTATAATAATAAATTCTGACCAGAAATGATTGTTTTGTTCCTCTGGTGGATATATGAATAAGACAATGGCGTGCTTGCCGGTGCTACCGTCCCTCTCCCTCCGATCGCACTTTGTGCTTCTAGTTTTCCCCTCTCCCTCCCCTTACAATACCTGCCACCCAGACAACAGAGAGAGTAGCAGGAAGGACTGTATTTATCTTTAGCACCTGCTAATTATGTAATGTTTAGTTTGATACATAGCTCCTTAATGTATCCATGTATCCGTGGACACTTTCCTCTTAAGTGTCCATATGGAGATATTTAACTGTATGCAATAAATCGCATATAATAACATGCATTATTTTGTTTGTTAGAACGCGACAAGGTGCAGCGACAGTTCAAGATATTTAGAGAGTCTAAGGAAAGGGAGATACAAGATGTATTACAGGCAAAGCGCGAGGTTGAATTACAGTTCCAGCATTACTTGTCAGTGGCATCTCATGATGAAAGCAGATCTGAAATGGTTGGTAATGGTAACATGCGTGTAGACTGGTGGGCTCCATCTTTGGAGAGTGATCCAAGTGTCGACAGTTTGACGCAAGTGACATCGTTTCGAGGACCTGAGTTCTTTCACAGTCCCTTGGAGAGAGAAGGCCCTTTCACAAACATCAGCAGAGGTACATGTACTTCACAATGTACAGGGGGTATCAGTTGATCTTT
>JAHPZR010021438.1:10000-20000 GCA_019787425.1 Platygyra sinensis | reverse complement strand
CGGCGAAATTTTAATGAAGGAAGTCTTTTTATTTTTTTCTTTTTGGACGAAAGGACATCGTACATGATGGTAAGTTATTCTGTGTAAAAAAAAGTGGGAAAAAAAAATGTGAAATTTCGTCGCAGTGGCACTTTAAGATAAATTTGGTTGCTAGAACTGTATATACATGTATACTACATGTGTATATGCAAAAAAGTCTGATTACAGTAAAAGTAAGGTTAAATCTTATGTGCTTGTATTCAGCTATTCAACTTCAAAATTGTGCATCAATTGATCCATTGCTTTCATTTGTCTGTTGTACTTTTAGGATGCAGCAAGTGCTTTAAAGAATTTCCAAGAGCATCATTTGGTGATAAACCTGATTTTTCTGGCTTTGACAGAGAAAGCTTGGAACCGAGAACTAATGAAGACCACCGAGCAGCTGCAGACAAAGTGTGCAAAGCAAGAACACCAACTGATGCACAAAAATTTGCGTCTTCAAGTGAGGCACGGTACTCTGTGCTGTTCCAGCTTCCTTACTATGATGCAATCAGATTTGCATTAATTGATCCCATGCATAACCTGGGAATTTTAACTGAGTCTGACCTGCAGAGACTGCGGAAACATGTCAATCTTGTTAAGCCACCATCTGAAATTGGGCGCATTCCGAGCAAAATTTCTGAAGGATTTAAAGGATTTACTGCAGATCAATGGAAGAACTGGATATGTGTCTACTCATTGTTAGCATTAAAGGGTGTAATACCCGGTGAACACTATGCAATGTGGACTGTGTTTGTACATGCTTTTCAACTGCTTTGCTGTAAAGTTATCACCAAGGAGGAATGCAAAGAGGCTGATCAAAAGCTAATGCAATTCTGTGTAATGTTTGAAGCTTTGTGTGGAAAGGAGAAGTGCAATCCCAACATGCACCTCCATGGTCATTTACAAGATTGTATCCTAGATTATGGACCAGTTTTCTCCTTTTGGTGCTTTTCATTTGAAAGATACAATGGGATGCTGGGAAATTACCACACAAACAATGTTGATATGAAACCATCTGGGATGTCAGTCAAGTATTAACTCATCTTCATTCTTACCCTCCTGTTGAGGACATTTCACTTAAGAAACTTACAGTTAAAGTTGTTATGTTACTAGCTCTGTTGACTGGTCAGCGAACACCAACCATTCACTGCTTAGATGTTAACCACATGGACATGTCAGACAAGAAATGTATTTTTTATCTGACCAGCCTCCAGAAGCACTCCCGACCAGGGAAACATCAGAAGCCTATTGAACTGGAAGCTTTTGACCAGGAGCCTAATTTATGTGTTATTCGTCATTTGAAAGCATATGTTGATAAGACTAGTGTTCATAGGAGTGACACTAACAGCAATCAGTTACTGTTGAGTTTTCAGAAACCATTTAAACCTGTTAGTAAGGACACAATTTCACGTTGGATGAAAAATGTCTTGAAAGATGCGGGCGTAGATACCACCAAATTTGGGGCCCACAGCACTAGGGCAGCATCCACCAGTGCTGCTGCCAAGGCAGGAATGCCACTAGAAGTTATTCTGGAATCTGCAGGATGGTCTAACTGCGGAACATTTGCTAAGTTTTACCAGAAACCAATGAATGCTCCATGTAATTTTGGCTCCGTTTTGTTAGAGGCAAATACAGTCTGCCAAACCTACCTTTTGTTGCCTTTGTTCATGACCGCAGAGCTTTGAAATCTCACAGGATTCCATTGTGACATAGACTAGGATGAGGTAGAATTTTAAGATTAAACGAGACTTACCTGTAAGTTGAAGTTTGATGTGAATTCTACCGATTCCTAGTCAGGAACAGAGGTGACTCCTCTGTTCCTGACTAGGAATCGGTAGAATTCACATCAAACTTCAACTTACAGGTAAGTCTCGTTTAATCTTAAAATTAAATTCCAACAGTGAAGCTGTGAAACAAAAGTACCATTAACTAGTAACAAATACCAAAAGTGCAGAAACATAACATATACCTTGTTCGAGTTGATCTTCACACTGATGACAAAAGAATGGGATGTTTTCTTGTACTGTTGTTTCCCTGGGATCATTTAGATGCAGGTAACGCCGAGTGACACTGTTTCCTTCATTTGTTTCATCACAGGGTCAGAGTTTGGCACACCCGTAGCAGCACATCTTCAACAGCCCGAAATACTGAGTACTATTTATGTGCAGTACCACGTTCTCTTTGTACGAGCCCAAAAGATTGCAGGCATCTTTACCTCTGATGGGGTACTGTATGATTGCTTCGCTGTATTCGTTATCCCAGGTTTCGGGTACAGTGTCTGCCACTTTGTACAAGATGTTGTTGTCCTTTTGTTTTTTTCATCAGGTATCCTGCAGCAGTCATTTGGTGAAAGATGGTTGTCAGGAGAGAGTGATCAAGATTTGGTTGTCAGGCCCCAACCAGCCTTGCTAGTAGTGTGAACCACCCCTCATCACTTACAGTGTTACATGGCAGGGAAATGGGTTGTGGTTTGGTTAGGTCATCTATGTGGGATTGCAATTCGTCCCATCCCCAATAGTAGAGTGTTTCTTGGTCGGTCAGTAAGGCGGTGGGGTACAAAGACAGACCTTCAGCGAGACAACCATATTTTTTCTGTTGGAAATTTGCAATTGTTGAATAGTGTTGGCTTTCAAGGGATCAGCCAGGAACGCGAGGTTGAAAAGATGCTTACTGAGTCGATAATCTCCCCATTCGTTTGTACCTGACACGTTCAGCACTTTCACCATGTCCAGGCATTCAGTACAGAAACACTGCTTCATGAAGGGCTCTTATTCCACCTTGGATGGCCATCATTGTTAAAAATTTTCTTTCCATATGATATTAGTGGTTGGCGGTGCGAGTAAGTGCGTATTCTTGCTGGTAATTGTTGGACTCGATTCTAATAACTCTGCGAATTCAGGTTTCGGTTCCAAATCCATTTTTTGCGAAAGAATGCAAAGCAAAGATTAGATAGTTTAATGAATTCTTGAATCGTTTTTATTCTCTAAAATATGTAAATCAACATTCTTTAGAGGAATGCTAAGCGTTTTTTAAGGAAATGTTTGGTTTAAGGGATACAAAGCATTTCATGTTTAATTAATCAGGTCATTGTAAAAGCAAACACATTTACAAAAGGCGTTTCATGGCAAGTCTTGCTACATCCGTTCTTGTTGAAAGTTCTTCAACAACAAAATTTCGGCTTTGTCTCTATTGTCCAGGAGTCTAATTTTGAAACTGTCCAGATAACGACCGATCTCACACATGCTTCTTTTACTGAAATAAAATAGACCACTTTCTGTCCAATGTTGAAACATTTCGTCTGTTGTGTGAATGAACACAACTGTTTTTTCTAACTAGTAACAGGGGTAAGTTTCTAAAGAAACTGTGGTGCTGCGTTGGTGGGAGTATTACAAGATCATTTGATTTTACCAAAAAGAAGCTTTGCGGCAACTTTCTGACACCTCTTTTTATGCTAAAGTCAATAAAGTTTCTCACTTCCACTAACCAACAAATTGTCAAGAGCACTATTAAAGACCTTATACTCAAAAAAGAATTGCCAGCTACTGCAGCTAATCTCATCATCACAACTCCTAGAACGTCATGCATTTACTTTTTACCTAAAATTCACAAACCTAACAACCCAGGCCGACCTATTGTCTCTGCATGTGGTTTCCCTACCGAACTCATTTCTAGCTTTTTAGACAAAATTATGGCACCTATCGTCAGATCTTTACCGTCATATGTTTAAAGACAGTCAACATGCACTCCAAATTTTTCGCAATTTCAATTTCCTGGGCGAAGACAAACTTATTTTCACCATGGATGTTACATCTCTTTACTGCAAGATAAGATCTGATTGAGGTTCTACCAGCAGCAGAGATTACATTCCCACCAAATTATTTCCCTCCCTGCCTAGTCCAGTTTTCTTTGTGGGCCTACTGAGACCATGTTCATTTCTTTGATATGAACACTCAGTAGTTAAGTATTGACTTGCTATGCACATACGCTATCTCATGTATTCTCTGCTGCTGTGATGACTTGGTAGAACCTCAATCAAACTTTACCTTACAGGTAAGCCTCGTTTAATATACAATTTTACAGCATATCAATACCAGACATTTAACCATTTCTATTCATTTCTGGTTTTTTTTGCAGAAACCCAAGCACGTAAAGAAGCCCTCAGGCAGAGCTCTTATTCCATTAAAAAAAAAAATTACAGGAAGTCCTTGTCATTGACCACATGTCACCTGAGGAAAGTGTATATGAACTAGACAATTCAGATGAGGAATCAATTCCTAAACTCGAGAAGCTTGTCAGGGATGGTGGTAAAGAGGGAGGAAGGGAGTGTTATTCCAGAAAGCCTCCATTCCTATCTAAAGGGAGCCCCTATCTATGCCCTCTGTACAGAACTGCAGAGAGGATAACCAATTAATTTTTCGACTTAAAAATGTTCTCTGAGTTGCATCTAAGTGTCAAAACTTCATACATGTATTTCAAGGTTGTGCAAGAAAATGATTTGTTTGGTACCTGACATGATTTGTCTTTAAAACAAATCAAATTTGGTTAACAGACATGACTGTAATATCTGTAATTTGTGTAAAAATTATATTATGTTGTAGGCAGAGTTGTATTGGTCATGTACATGGGATAGAGCAATCTCACTCAATGTCATTCAGAATTATTGAACTCCCAAAAACTGAATGCTTACCTTGAATTGCTCTTTTTCTCTCAAACATGAATTTAACAAGAACCTCGTTCCATGAAGAATCTTTGTTGATTTATTGCATGGGAACTGCATCCAATACCTTCTGCAGCTGATCGTAGAAGGTTTCTTTTGCCTCGTCTTCTGTTTCGTTGGTTGGAGCATACACTTGAACTACGGTTGTATTTATAGTGGAATTTGGCTGTTGTTATCCGGTCACTGACAGGTGATGAAATTTCCAGGGACCTGCTGGCATACCTGGTCATCACGATTGCTACTCCACTTTGATGAATGTTGCCTAGCCATTTGTCGTTTGCCATTCCATCTGCGATGTTCATCTGTTTAAGCTTTCCGTTGACACGGCAGAACTGGGAGCTAGTGTCTAACCTCACACGGGTTTTCGGTCGCAACAGTTTTGTTACAATATGGCTGCAAAACGAAGGTAAGAAGTTATCTCTGATGTTTTTTGTTTGTTTTCTTCCTGAATTTGAAATCATATCCCTGTTAGATGATTATGGATGTATTTCTTGGCGAGATAGATTTGTTGTTTTTCTATTCAATCTGATTTCAACAAAAATCTCAAGGTGCTTTAACAGCCAGTTGCAAAGATGTATGCACTGAGAGCAATAATTATTATAGGTAACTGCCACACATGTTTGTTTGGATCACAAACTGGAGAATTCTTTGACTTGGACCCTCCAAGCCTTGAGACGTACTTGAATAACCAATGACCAATATTCCTGTTTAATAATGTGTAAAAGGCTTTTGCAGATTCATTTTGTTTCGTGACCCTATAGAATCAAAGCCAACACACAGACTATTGCTGAAATGTGTTGCAGTGAAATTATATTGACAAACAGGGTTTATGAAAAACTGTAAATTTTGAACATTCTATTTAAAATGTAGTTTCCTTAATATAATTAAAAATGGTGATTGCGCAAAATATCCATCCCCACCATGGGAGAATTTTGAAATTCCAGTAAGTTGTTTTGTTGAAAACAAAATGATGACAAACAAATGAAAACTTGTTTATTCAAGTATTTTATTATTCAAGTATTAAGCAAATGTGGTCCTGCTTGAATTGTACAAATATACAAAATAAGTTATATGCACAATGGTACCCATAAAGTATCATTAAAACAAAGTTGTATTAAAGATATAATCAGGTCAATTTCCAGCAAATAATTTAATTGAATTGCTTCTTAAACATATGATCCCATTCCTCTCTATTCAGATTTAACCTTTTTTCTTGAAGCGCAAGCTTTTGTTCTTCCATATCCAGTTTTCCTTGTTTAAGTTTCATAGTGTCTTCCTGCTTATTTGACAAATACGTGAGGAGATGGGAAGCTCCCACTCTCCCCTTTGCCTTTCTTGTTTTCTTCTCTAGAAATAGAACAGTGTTCACCATTAGCCATACATTTCTAATCTTTGGAAACCAAATTAGCCATTTAGACAGAGCGAGTGCAAAATGGGGTAGTCAAATGCAACTGTTCCTTTCTAAAAGTATTTGAAAATTCCAAAGCCTTAAATACATTTGCAAAGCCTATCAACTCTTACAGGGTATTTTTTTACAGAAATAAGAAACTAACCAGTTGCATCATCATGATTAAAGTGCCTATGAAGTAAAAAAAAATTTTGCATAATTTTGTAGCTTATTATGTCCTTATTATGGAATGACAAAAGAAATTTTAAGAAAAGAAAAATAAAACCGCTTTTTTGTTGCTCAAAGTCGCTGCATTAGACGTAATCGGTGTCTCCGGAAACTGGGAACGAGTTTGGCACTGATGACGTAGTTGGTGGTTCTAGCGCTTTTGTTTACACATGGTTTTGTGTGCTGCAGAGTGAAAATCTCTCCACCAAACTACTGTTTCCTTTCATTTCCTGGGCTTAAACGCAACTATGTCTGATAGTGACGAACAGATGTCATCTTCAGCATCTAATTCAAGCGATGAGCTGTCTAGTAGCGAGTCATCGGAAGAAATGGAGGTACTTGGACAAGTCCAACCTTACGCGGACGAACCCCCAGCTCACACGAGTGATGAAGAAGAGGACGCTGAAGAAGACCAGGATGGCCTTTCTCCAGCAGTATTAAGGTCTAGATTGGAAAGAGAAGTAACTTTAAACGAATGGTGAGTTTTCTCTTTTAGTCTCCTGATAAACCCTTAGTGGAATCAGCTGGAAGCGATGGATTTCGTGTCTTCGCACCTTGCTCGGACTACATTCTGATTACTTGTGTTTTGTTTGCTTTGTAAGGTGCAAATGTGAAGAATGCGCAATCGACAATCTTACCGCCGCCGTGGAATATAGATGCTGCCGAGAGATTGCTCAGGCAAGGCAAAAGCTGATGTTCGATGGAAGCATCGAACGAATTAGCTGCATCACAAAACATGATGACTTTTCTGCCATGACGAACCGAAGTGTTCTAACGCAATTGGCACCTTAGTTGCGAGACCGAAATGGAAGAGGTTACCGCCGCCGCGACGGACAAACACAAAATCAGTAAGTATAAAAAGAGCAACTTTTGACATCCTATTCTTTCAGGTCATGAAATTGATGACAATGTCCAAATTTGTATTCGCAAAACACACGATGTAACTACAAAAGTGATGCGTGAATTTCCATTTTGGATACCTAAATGGGGAGTCAGGATTCCCTGGGCACTTGGTTTATCTTTATTTGTTCAAATGGATAACCAGTAGCCAGCAAGTCTAATACTAAAAACCTCTCGAAGTTATTGTACCAGATGTCATCTTCGAAAGATATCAGCAAAGGAAATATCCTAATGTACCAGTCAAACCAAAGCTTCAACATCTCCCCCCTGGGCAGCCCCCCAGGTATTTGAATTTTTGGAAAATTTTTATTCCACCCCTCCCTGGGCCTAAAAGCCAGATTACAGTTTTAACTTCTCAGTGAAGCTGTGTATTTAAGCATGGTTTATTATAGACAACACCCTGCCTTGGCACAAGATTCTGGGCATATTTCAAATAAACACATCAAGTGAAACATCGTCAATCAAGTCACTATTACTTCACGAGTAGCGGCCAAGATCATGTTTGTAAACTGAATTCATCATAGGTTTTATGTTGTTTCATGCAACAACAGTTAAATACATTCCATTATATTTATACACCTACATATGCATTGTCGCAAAGTGTATTTAAATATTCAGAAATACACCTGGTCGCAGTGCTGTAAATAAGGCAGTCAAAGCAATTGACTTCTATTTTGTATCACGTGACAGTTTTGTAGAATTATTGTTTATATTGTATTGTATCAATCTTTTCCTTTAAATTCATCAAAGTTTGTCTCCGCCATGATATATCAACCCACATGGAGTCAGTGCAACTCGTAAAATGACATCAAGACTAGTGACCAAATCCCCCACCCCTGTGAGTGGTGATCAAATGCCCTCACTCCCGGGCAGGAAAAGGCATCAAATCCCTTGGGGTATGCCGGGGGGGGGGGGGGGTATGTTGAAGCTTCCATTTGCCTGGTACATAAGACAATGATGCCATTCTCCTTGTAACCCCTGTGTTGTTTTACTTCCTTTGATTATCAGGATGGGGTGTACAGTATTCTTAGCTCTCTTTCATACAAATTTTCTTTGATTATTGTTAATTAGATTTCTGAGAGCAGTGGCATACAGATGGCTTGTCCGATGGATATGTGGATATTTGGGATGGGACAATACAAGACCTCTTCCAGCATGTGTTTATGACAACATACGCCAAAAGTTCCAGTCTGCCCAAGTACATGGATATCAGTCTGCAGAACAGCGCAACTAACACTAACTTATTTTTTATCTGTGCAATATGTGAAATTTATTTATATGGAATTTTGTAATTTTTATTGTCAGTTTGCCTTCTGAAGTTTTATATAACTATTTGACAAGTCAGTTGTTGTTGTTTATTTTATTTATGTTACAATTGAAATTTTATGCCAGTATGTGTCACTTACACATGAACAATTCATTGTAAGATTTCAAACAAGAAATTTTAGATCTGAAGTTATTATAAGAAGTGTTTCAAATATCAAAAATACCTCTTGTGTGCAATGATCAGTGTATTACATTATTCACTGTACAAAGTAATTGGAAATAAATTGGAACTGCAAAGAGATGTGTGAAATAAGGGGTAACTATGGCGTTCCGTTACGGACCAAAACTTCAAAACGCGTTCATACAATATTAAACGCGCACAAATAAAGCGAAACTCGTTAATTGAATATAAAAACGGCAAAAAATAAATCGAACCGTACAAAAATAAATCGAACCTCATACATATAAATCGAACTTACACAAATATCAATCCAATCGTACAAATATCAATTCAACCGTACAAAAATAAATCGAACCGCATACATATAAATCGAACTTACACAAATATCAATCCAACCGTACAAATAAATCGAACTTACGCAAATATCAATTGAACCGAACAAATATCAATCCAACCGCACACATAAATCGAACTTACCGTACAAAAATATATAAATCAAACTTTTAAGAGCTGGTCAGCGGTTAGCGACAATGGGCATGCTTTGCGCGGATTTGCGCGGGAATTCTGCCGATGTTTTGCAGTCTGGACATCATGGCGGAAACATTACATTACATTACTAGCATCGTTAGAAGACTCGTGGGGGCGATTAGCAACCTACCAACAAATCCAAATGAAGTCGATTCAACTCCTAGTAACGTTCATCCTTCAGCTGGACGTTCCTTTTCGGGCGTCCAGCTCGAACTCAACGATTGGTTCCAAATACCGCGTGCTTCAAGTTCCACGCAGTCCACGTCAACCTCTGTCTCGTCTCGGCGAGTTATTCCAAGGGCTCGATCGGGTCGTTTCGTTCCCTATGCCAGAGGAAACACTGGCGGGAAGGCGAAGAGTAAATCGGACCACGAAGTCGTCTTTAAGGACGTTTGCCTGTTACTTAATCCCGAATGGAGTAATGTTCCAAGGCGTACAGTGAAAAAGACGTTGGTGCGTCAAAATCTGTACATTGACGCATGGAGTATGGATAAGTCTTGGTCTGAGGAAAGACTGAGGAGAGAAATCCGAGCTTTATTCCAAGATCGCCTCGAAGAGGGAAATGAGTAAGTAGTGGTAGAGGCTCGTGCATTTGTTTTATTATAATTTTTTTCAGTGTTATGAACATATTAGCGATGTTTACATTAATTAAAGGTCATGTATTGGTGACCTGATGTAGGTAGTCTTCACATTTCTAATTGTCTATTGTTTTGAATAACCGGTAGGTTCTCATTTTGTTACATTCACATCAGCCCAGCCCCAAATAATGACA